>JAAGAY010145395.1:0-16668 GCA_011801015.1 Ardeotis arabs | reverse complement strand
TTAAACTTTTTTCCAGAGTGAACACCAATGCAAATAATTCATTGAGCTTTTCTGCCATGTCATTCTTCCTGCGTGTGTATTTTACGCATCCTTTGGCTATGCAGCGTCTCTGGCAGAATCTCTTCTCTGGAGAAAAAGGTTTTTTCCTCAACGGTTTTATGCCTTCAGCAAGTTGTTCCTCAAAATCTTCTTCGGTCTGCCTGATGGTTTTATATTTATACACGGTCTGGTTTTATATTTAACCAGCCAAGGTTATGCTCTTTTTCCACCTCCCATTTTCAGTCAGATGCTTTTTTTATTTATAAATGCTTCCTTTTGCTCTCCTGTTAACCATGCTGCTCCTTTTTGATAGTGGTATATGTTTACTCAAAGCCTCTAAAATAGCATATCAGCCTGAAGAAATATTTACAAGGAGTACTACCAGGCCATTCTATAATACAGTTATATGCACATTACTTTGAAACATTCTTTTAAAATGCAATGAAAGTATAAACAATGTATTCTATTGCTTATACTAGAAAAATACCATTGTTATTAATTTTGGGGAGGGGTTTTAATGTTGACTTTGAAACATTTGCAACTACGTAACAAGAGAATTAGAGACCTGAGGCATATATCACAAGGAATGGAAACTCTCTCACATCCAGCATATTGATTCCCTGAGACTCTGCAAATGAGAAGAGGTACCTTCCCTCACCTTCTTTGGTGAATTATTGATTAGCTCAGCCTTAAAAGTGGCCATTTCTCTCCACTGATTGCAGGGGGAGTTTGGATAATGAGCTCTTACATTGACACCTACACTCTAGATCTTTAAAATTAAGCAACATAAATCCTGCCAAGAGGAAACTCAGTTGTGACACTTTACTACTCGCTGCATGCTGGCAATGAAGATGACACGGGATGGGAGATGTGACATTCTGTCACTACTATTAGAAGATACTTCTGTACTGGAGTGATGGTCTGCAACTTTTTACAGATTTAAAAAAAAAAACACTGAACATTCACACCACACGTATTTAACAAGGCCATTCTAGGAAAAAAAGCTGTCTCTAGATTTAAGGCAGTTGACTGCTGGACAACCATCTGAGAGAAAGGTGTGCTGCTGCAGCAAATGCAGAACAATCTTCTGACTGTGACTTTCAGTAATGGATGGGTTGTCAACCTGCTTAAGGTGCAAACATGGTAGTGCTAATTTATTTTGGAATTGTAGATCCTTGACTCCTTGATCCTCACGATTTTCAGGCATAAAGTCAGGGTAGAAGACTTAATTTACAGCCACTGATGTGGAATTTATATTATCACCAGCAGCCAAGGCATTTGTTATTGTGATTGTGTTGGGAAGTGATCCTCAATCATTCCCAGCTTCTTAGCTAAGCAGTGTAAAACAACAGTCACTATACTCTCTGCCTGTTTCTTCCAGCTGTAACTCTAACTCCAGCTGCTTTTGGCACTGACCTTTTCCATTACTTGCAAACAAGGTCAGTGTTCTTTGTGGGCCTTTTACATGACCCTCCTATAGATCACTACGCCTGCGGTTTTGCCTCTTAAAGTCCATCATGTGTGCAATAACTGTGCTTTTGGAGCTTAAGAATGGAAGTCTTGCAAGTGGTGAAATTGAGGAATATATTATTTTACGGTCCCTTTCCAGATACACTTCAAAGCCAGGTCTCCCCAGGCTTCTGCCTTAGAGACGTTATGCACCCATGGGGACTAACGGAAGCTGAATGTTGCTACAGAAATTGCTATATTAACTACTGTCCCATGGATTGCACCCTCTACTGGAGCCCAATTCTCCTCCAATTGAAATCAGTGGCAGAACTCCACTATTATTTGTTTGTAGGGAAGGGTCTGATTCCTAGAAAACCCTGGACAAGCTTGTAAATAGCTTGTCTGAGATAAAAGAAATATGCCATTTGTCCCTAATGATCTCTTTCTGCCAGCAGGGAAAGACAGTAAATAAAGCACTTTGCAACATACCGGTAGAAGTGAAGAAATTTTCTTGCCATCTTCAGCAGCATGCACAAAATACAACAGAACTGCTCCAGGTGTTAGCAGGTTCCAGCTGTCATTGGAAGTTGAAGGACTTTCTCGTGATCTGGAAGGCTTGGGAGGCATATTTATCTGCAGGATTGGAGACATTTAGCCTTTGTAAGTATTTGAATCCTTTTACCTCCGTGGATCAAATCTGTAATTTTCAGTCCAGATGATTCCATGGAAACATCACCATTTTTCTCTTGTGTGTTTTCTCATTGTTCTGCTTTTTCAGCATACCTAGCCCAGACTTTTAATAGCCTGCTCTCTATTATATAAACACCCACGACAACATTAAGCCTGGTATTCAGTGAATGCAGTTCATGCTTTTCTCTCCCAGTATCATTCACATCAAACACGGGCAGCAAAGCAGGAGGCACAGGCACACAAACCAGCTTGGTAAAGGAATGCAGAAGACCTTAGAAGCCTATAAAATGCCTAACGGTACCGCTGATTCAAAAGCTAAAAGTTGCCTCAGATCCCCATATACAACATTAAGATTAAATAAACCCAGTAAAGGTGGTGTTAATTGCAAGAGTTTTATGTATTTGAACCATAATTTGGGTATGAATGGTTAGTGCAAATGCACTCCGCTTTGGGTTTGGTTTTTACGTATGCATCATTTGTAAGTATTTAACAAAATCTACTAAACTGTTCTTGCAATTACAATGAGGACACTGAGTCAGCATTTGTATCTTCCACAGACCAAATTGAAACTCCTGATAAGAGCATTTTCCTCACCATTTCAGATCATTTCAAGGTTTCCACACCATTCCTTAAACATATGCACATACGTCACCGGTATCTTACAGCCTTCACAAAACTGGTCCATGAACCTCCAGTTATTATCATTTGTTAATATTATTTTTAAAATACACGAGGCATTAAAAGAAATAAAGGACAATGAGCCAATGTTTGTCAAACCTTATACCATCATCAGTCACACAACAGATGCAGTTAAGTCACAGTATTTTACCCTCAAGCATATTATTGCTGATCCTCTCTCTAAGCAAGCAAGCTAAGCTCAGAAGTTGGATGCAGTCCAAATCTTTCCAGTTTTAAATAAACTTCTCTGTTTTGCACTATTATTCAATAAAATGTTCCCAAAACAATGGTTTTGTAAGCTATAAACAAGTTAGGCATTTAAATAATCAAGTTTGAACGGAGGAACAGAAAATATGTTAAAGGCTTGTATCTTAAGTCAATAAAACTAACAAAAATTCCAAGTTTTAGTGCTCAAAGGAACTCCCAGCTCCTACCATATCAAGGTTCACTAATCCCAAATGATCTGCAGGCACAGTCCAGCAGGGTCTCTGCCCTTTACACTTTCCAGTTCTACAACAGGCAGAAGAGAGTATGGGGGAAAACAAATGAAAATCATACACATTTGCTATTCTTGTAGACCAGAAGACTTATGTAGTTTATTAGCAAGTTCTTCTTTTCTTATTTCCCATCCTCCTCTTTGATCCAATAGAGAAAGCATGCTGTTGGGATGCATCCAGAGCTGAAGAATACCCCTGACTGCCCTTTTATCCCCACAGAGCGGAGAGGTACTTCCACTGGACTTCGACCAGCGTCAGAGGAGCCATAGGGTAGTTAGATATTTTCTGAGTCATAATCCATGCGTTTGGAGTCTGCACTGTAGAAAGAAGCCTCTCCCAAGAACCTTCCATCAGACTGCCTGTCATCAAAACCCGGGAGACTGGCAGTGCCAAGCCACAGCCATACGTTCCATTCAAGGCAGAAATAATTAAAGTGAAGATAAGATGACATAAGTATTTTATGAATTATAAAAGGAGTATGTGATGTAGCATTCCTTAAGGAAGGCTTGCAATTGCATTGAGAATGGAATTAGAATCTTTTCTGTTTGCAAATAAAGAAAATTTACCCCAGTGGAACGATCTACATAAATTCTTACGTCCAACAGAGGAACCACATGAAGGACCTAAAATTGGCCTTACACAACATAAGGTGCTGTGCTGGCAGTTTGCACAGAGATGAGCATCACTGCAGGGCAAATTTCAGCTATGGTATGTATTTGCCTATCTAGCATCTAAAGATCTGGGCAAAGCATTCTGCACACAAATACATAACTTAGAAAAGAGAAGAGGGAGAAAAGCATTAGTTCCTCTTAATGCATGTAGCAGTCTTTTGGGAAATCCCCCCAAGGACTTGGCTCTGAAAATTATTGGGCAAACGTGTCTGAAAATGTGAATTTCAAGAGTGCCGTTAGAAGTGAAACTGCATCCATCAAAAGGAACTGGTTTCCTGTTTCTATTCTTCTTGCCTTTCATTTTTCAGATGTGTAAGCTAGATAATGAAAAGCCATTCCAGACCATTTTAGGTATTGCTGGGATGAGGTAAGGTTGTTATCTATTTGAAGGAGAATCATTTTTCATTGTCTGCTGGTATAAACGGGTAGAGACTTTTTTGCTTTCCCCTCACATTCAACTGACATAAAAATCTTAGCATTTTCCAAAGAGCAAGAGCAGTATGGAATTTTTCCATTCCATTTGCTTTAGCCCACAATGAAAGCAACAGGGATTGGTGACCATAGCTACGCTTTTCCTTGAAAATCTAGAGTGCACAAATTCCATGTTAAGTTGTTTTTATGTGGTTTCATATTTTTATTCTTTATCCTTTCTTATTTCCTTCTCTTCTCACCAATTTTACAATATATGCAGAGTGTAAACTAAAGGAAGCAACTACCTCATCTCGAACTTTGACTTTTCTTACAATATCAGGTTGATATAATTGCAACCAGGATCTCAATTTCATGTCATATGTAAAGATGGTTCTAGGAACCCATGTCCCACCCACTACATTGTAAGACTGAATCTACTCTCAGTGTATCACCAAGATTTTTTTGCACCTTTTCAAGTATCACCCATACAACTGTTGAGCCAACTGAACACTGGTTAGCAGTGTGTTTAACAGCTTCAGAGGGGGTTTGGCTAAAGACATTGACAGCTAAAGGCAATTCTAATCTGAATTATGTAAAATTACGTGAGAGAGAAGTCAATGAAAAAAAACCACGTTTCATAATCATTGTACATTTCTCAATTATCTAGGCCTTCCTCTCATCAGTATTTTTAACCCACAAGTCTTTCAGAATGCAGACTAAACTCAGCAAAACAGCCCGCTGCTTTTGGGTCTTGCAAATAAACTTCTCTTACAGTTAACAGGCAACCGAACCAATTCTGTATTGTCAGGTGTAAAAAATCCTCATTCTGGAATATCAAGAACCATAATGCAAGGTAAATTCACACTCATTTTGCAGCACCAACTTTGCTGATGAAGTTTATTGTACATGAAACAATGTGACTGATAATTTTCATGAAAAATCAAAACACTGCTGCAATTCATTAGTATAGAAAACTCCTCTGAGGAGTGACGACTCACCTCATTCCTCAAACTACCCCTGTGAATTTCTCAAACTGCTCAGGCTGTTTTCAGAGATGAATTGTACTTCTGAGTTCTAAAATCTACATAGACTCATTTTTCAGGGAAAATGTATTTGTGGATTAATGAGCCCAAGGCTGACTGCGTCAGGCTCCGAGTGAAACGGATATGCCACGTGCAATCTACTGTTTCTCATTCCAGGACAAGGCCACTGGATTTAGCCACACTCACATCAAGCAGCTTTATGGGGAAAATAGTTTTTGTCAAATCAGCAGTTTTAAACCGATCTCAAAAGCTTTGGGTTTTTTGCAGTTAAAATAAAAGATGTTACAAACAAAGATGAAGATTATTTAAAAAAGAAACTTATGTAAATATTACTAAAACTAAATTTAAATTAGGCAGATTGCAAAAAGTACTCACTGACTGCAATGGGAAAGACAAATGTTTGGTTTTCTTGAAAGCGTGCCATTTATAAACTAGCCTAATTCTGGGTTTCTCGTTGGATTTCTGAAAGTGTTTTACATCCTTTCACGCTCCAGGATCAGAGGGGAAACTTTTGATCAGCTCCTAACACAGTCAACATAAATTCACACAGTAAGTCCAACACCTAACCTAATGTGTTGGTTTTGTTTAGTGGGGGGGGGCTATGGTGGCAGCTTCTGCAAGAAGCTGCTGGAAGTTTCCCCTTTGTCCTGTGGACTCGGCCGGGCCTAGGGCGGACCCGCTGCTGGCCAGGGCCGAGCCAGTTGGTGACGGAACATTCAGCGATAATGCCTCTGTGATAACATATTTAAGAACAGGAAAAATTAAGAAAAAAAATAAAAAAAAAAAAGAAAAATGAGTGAAGAAGCTGAAGTGGGGGCCAAGAGAGGGAGGCGCGTACCCTCTCGGCCTTGCAGGCCTCACCCTCTGGCCTCCAGCCGGGCAGCCGTCTGGGCCCGACTCGGCCCGGCCCAGCTGAGAGAAGTGGAGTGGAGATGAGATGTGAAGAGATCCTGAGAGGCGTCTGCCAGCCTGTTGTGAAGAATTTTTTTGCGAGAGGAATGGCTGCAGATGCCAAGGTCAGTGAAGAAGGAGGGAGAGCAGTAATGCTGCTCCTGGCCAGAATTCCCCTGCAGCCCGTGGTGCAGCCCACGGTGAGGCCGGCTGTGCCCCTGCAGCCCATGGAGGACCATGGAGGAGGAGGTTGTCCCCCTGCAGCCCATGGAGGGCCTCACCTCGGGGCAGGCGGATGCCCAAAGGAGGCTGTGGCCCATGGAGAGCCCGCGCTGGGGCAGCCGGTTCCAGAGGGACTGCACCCTGTGGAAAAGGGCCCCATGCCAGAGCAGTACTTGAAGGACTGTAGCCTGTGGAAGGGAGCCCATGATGGAGCAGGGGAGAAATGTGAAGGGTTCTTCCTCAGAGGAGGATGGAGCAGCAGAAAACAACATGTGATGAACTGACCACAACCCCCATTCCCTGTTCTCCCCCTGTGCCATATGGGGGCCAGGGGGAAGGAGGCAGAGATAATTGAAATGAAGTTAAGCCTAGGAAGAGGCAGAGGTGGGGGGAATGAGTGAGAGATTGTGTAGCTTGGTCCCAAGCAGAGCTAAACTATGGCACGTAAAAACAAGTCAGTGATCTAGGGAACTGCTCAAGTACAGCCCAGAAACCAGATACTGATTTACAACATGAAAAGCCATGGGGATTTTTGATCCCTCACTTCAGGACATGGGCCTCAGGAGCTATTTTGTGGCTAGGCACCAATCCTGCCCTTCCCCTTTCGATATTCAACATTACAAAGTGCTCTTCAATCCAAGTCCTACCGCTTGCATCTGCTTATCTTCCAGTATAGATTGCCTGAAAACAGTGCGACACAGCAATAAGCTACAGAGCTGTTCGTTAGCAAGTGCAAAATTACTAAATATTATACTTGGCAAGATTTTTACTAAACTCCCACTGGTCTCCGTTCTGCCTTAGGACTGGCATGGATCTTTGCACCTGCATCAAGTCAACCTACAGCAGTGCAGATCTGGCACAACACAGTTTTGCTAAGTCAAGTATTGTTAAATTACACAACATTAATTTATTTTATTCCATTTTTCATTACACAAATGGCCACCTTTTGGAACGGCACTTGCAGCAAGACTCCATCTCATAGATTTTCTCAGGACAAAAAAGTAAAAATAATATGTCCTCCACAGCTTTTGCACAGGGATTTGCTTTGGCACAGCACTTCCTTCCCCAGTTCCTGCCAAATGTCAGAACGTTTGGAGAGAGAACATTTCATTCTTCACCATAAAAACAAAGCATCACAGAACTAAAGGAGCAGTTAAGGGAGAAAGACTGCTATCTTCTCACCTAGAGCACACTGCAATGAGGAGCAGTTGACTGCAACACAGGCTTCCAAATCTGGGACAGCTTTCCCAACACAAATATGTAACCCTAAAGAGACTGTCACAAGAGTAAGCCCTGGCATTTTTATTATTATTTATTTTCTATTTTACTAAGACGCTTTGGTCTTTTTGAGTTCACATGATGACACCTGGAAAAAAAAATAAAAATCTTAGGAACAATCACCAGGTTTATATTTCCTTTTCTTTTCAAAGAAACGAACGTAAAGAACAGCATCCCTCTGGCCTGCAGGCACCTCTCCAGTCGGCAATTACAATTGAAAAGAATTACAGCTGCAATCTAGCTGAAGAAATTGTCTTATCTGCTCCACGAATGCACCCTTGGGAGGATTCTTAAATGCTATTTTATATCCCCAGAGAAGAGTAACACAGAGACAATGATGAAAAAGGCATCTGTTTTAGATGTGTGTAGTTCTAACCACTAACGTGGGCCGTGTGATCTATGCCCATGGATAGTATGACTACCGCTCATTAAAATTTTATCATACGTTGCTCCATATCTTATTCACTGTGTGGAAGCTCAAATGAGACCCCAACACAGTTAGCCCAGAACCTCCAGAATAGGTGTTTGAGAAGAGTGGAGGGATAGGGCATAAAGTTTGTCCCATTTATAAAAAAAAGAAAAAAAGCCTTTAAATTTATCTGACTGCTGCCAGCTATGTCTTCATGTCTTGAAGTAGCGCAGGTAGTATTTCACCAATATGGACTCTCTCCCAATGACAAGTAAGACAGGAGATACATCCTGAAAATAAGTCTCAAAGAAATCGATCTAGAAAACGTTCAAGAGAATTTTTCACCAACATCTCTCTTTTCAGAAACATCTATGTTTTTGAAAAGCAAGGTGCAACAGAATCAGTCTGGAAGGACTGAAAGTTTTCAGTCTTCTCTCCAGAACAGCACAGGTTAAATGAAGTCTGATAGAGCCATCTTTCAGCATCTCCGCTCCCTACTGCTTGGTTCTTGCTCCTTGGGCTTTTAGATAAGCATAAGGTACACAAGACCTCATTGTCTTTAAAGAAATTACCCAAATCATGATTCAGCCATATCTGAAGTATCTACTCCAGATCATTTCAAAATTAGCATTCTTGAGTTAGTCCACTCAATTTTAATAAATCTTAAGGCAGATTTAGCTGGCTTAATCCCAAAACCAGAGAGAAAACTGTTACATAGAAACAGTTTAAATGCATATTTCGTTAAACTGGTTCTAAAAAAAACATAAATAGTGAGGTCCCAAGGTATTTGCTCATAAACATTTAGTCAGCTGTTAGTCAGCCAAAACACATTAAAGCAAGGTGGCACTTTGTTTAATTTGTCATATACTTGGGCATAGAGATGGAAGTCATTTGTTCTTCAAACAACCCCCCGATGTATGCAGAGAGACTGGTTTTACATATATCATCTTCCAAAATACAAGTTTCTAAATCATGTTTCATCCCAGCCCCCAAAAGGCATGGAGAAACAACAGCACTCTCATTAAATACCCACCTCTAATCCCACACGTCTAGTCAGTGGTGTTAATGATCTTCAAAGGCATGGATTGTGAATAAGTCTAGACATGCTAGGAAGGCAGTCCTGGGAAGCTGAGTGCTAAAAATTGGCAAGAACGGATTAAATGAATAAACTGTTTTGAGGTGCACTGAGCACCTGCATCATTATTGTCTTCATTGAAGGTGTAAGTACTCAGCACTTCTTCAAAACTAGGAGACCTACAATAACTCTAGACTGAGAAGCCTACTGCCAAACTAGACATAGCCTCTCAGAAGATACTGCCCGCTCTGTCACCCACCCAGCACGGGCTGACAAGAAGCTATAACTGTCTACTCTGGAAGATGAAGCACAGTGCAGAGACGTCCTCTCTGGCATCAGCCCCTGCTGAACACTGTTGGGGAGATTCAAGTCCAAAAGCTGCATCAGTTTGATGCTGTGCCCAAGCTAATAAATGAGCCCGTGAGTGGAGCTTATTAGTCTATTTTCAGTTGTGTGCTGACTCAACTAAAATATTTCCATACGTGGCGACTGCATGACTCCGCTGTTGTGGGGACCTCTTCCCATGCACCCTGCTTCACACACGTCTTGCATCCCAGATGATACAACACAGGTACTGGGAGAAAAGCAATGGAGCGCTGCTTTTGAAGACATAAAGAAAAGGCCTTTATGTTCACTGTGTATCTGTGATGAACGAGAAGTATTTTCTAAAACTAGGCCTCCATATTTTAAGACAGAGGATATAATTCCCTGCTGCTTTCTGCTTCTGTTCTTGCTTTAATACACATTCTCCAGCTGAGTTTTCTTAACTATTTTTGGGAAAACGATGACATGAATTCAACTTGATATTAACATTGCAATTTTTGTTACAAATTACCAAAGACTGTTGGTTTGAGCCACTGCACTATAATTCAGAACATCTCAGAGTAAACTCTGCAACGTGTTTCTTGCATGACTCAGAAGAATCTACAATATTTGTGCTTATCTTTCCATCCATAAAATAATGCAAATAACCTTCTTTGTCTTCTCTTTGTTTTTTGGAGTGATTATACAGCACCTATTGTAACAGGTCTCAGATGCAGTAGTTAGGGCTTCTCTAGTGGATAACAGCAACACAAAACACCAATAAAATCCTTCCAAACGGCCTTTTGTAGGTATCTGTCACTGTATTATGAAAAAATATAGAGCAAGTATGTCACTGTATTATGAAAAAATATAGAGCAAGTCAATGCTTTCGGTTTTCTTAAACTAAATTGACAACCCCGAAACTCACTCATTAAAATGACATGCAGTTATTTTTGAATACTCACCCAAAACTATATTGTTAAAAAATTTGCATTGTAAATACTGTTCAGGACTGAATTGTTGTCCAGCTCCACAAAGACAGCAGATAAGATACAGCAGATAAGAAAACTAAAACTGTGGAGAGAATATTGATTTTGAAACATAGGAAGAAACAAGATAAAAGGTGATATACTACTCTAGCAAGAAGGCAAAGACACCGGTATTCCTACACCTTCCAACAGAAGAGAGTTTGTTTGTATAGATTAATTTAGTCTTACCAATATCGCATTCAGAAGTGCTTCACAATGGCTACGTGTTTCAGTACCTAACCTCTTACGCTTGGCATATGGCATACTATCCTCAGGGTGACATCCATTTGTATGCACATAAAGAAACGCATTAAATTATTATATTTGCACTTACAATAGCCCGTTTACAATGTTTTCTGGACACAGTCAAATTACACACTTGCACAAACAATGGTAGTTCTACAGATGGTTCGCACAAAATACGTAGGTCTCTTACAAGCATCTTCAATTTACAGCAACAGCTTACAGGGACGCGGTTCTACATCCAGTCACAGAGACCCGCTGCTTCTAACTGACTTTGAATTTTTACCAAATCATTTAAGCCCAACTCTCTTGCCTTTCTCTCATACAGAAAGAATTTTAAAATAACAAAACCCAGCTATGCTATCAGCTAAAACAGAGTTTTCAGACTGAACTAGCTCAAATGATATACTTCCACTTAATTTAGCTCTCATTCTATTTTTAGGTAAACCACTTCATACAATATTCAAAACATAAAAAGACGATCAAATTAGAAAGTTAAGCACACCATGTGGGAAGCCAGAAAACATGGGTTACATTACCAGGTGAAGTTTATTTCTGTCTCCTTTTCTACTCACTCATTGTTACTGTCTTCTGCTGTGCTACTTTCTGCAAAAGATACACCTACTAACCAACAAACGTGAAGCAGGAAGCAGCAATAAGGCCAACTGATCAAAAGAAAGAAAGAAGATGATGGTCAATATTATCAAATTCATTAAGTATAGAGTTGGACAGAGGAATCTAATCAGAACATATGTTTCCATCAAAGTTAAGCATTTTCCAAATTTAGACTGATTTTATTATGACTTTATCTGAATGTTTTGTTTTGAAACAACTACATTTTGAATGGCCTTGTGTTGCAGAATACAGTAACACAATTCTGTACACTTTTCAGGATCTTTTCCCCTTTTTACTTCTTCCTTGCTCAACACAGCAATAGTAACTCAGCACCCATCTCAGGCTTCTAAGTAATCTAAGAAATCCTGGCTCTTGTCTTGACTATCTCCTGTCAGGCTCTCTTACTTTTCACCCCGGTAAACAAAGTTCTGCTGGCCAGTGTGGACTTGAATCCAAAAGACATATCAGATTTTTCCCATTCCTTCTTTGTATGGTTAGCTACTCTGCAGCTCTGTTCATACCTTCTTAAGCCTTCTGTTGTCTGCCTGCCCCACTTCTCCACGCTTCCTGGGACAAGCAGCACATCAGCTCTACTCCACTCTTTGTCAACAACCAAAAGCAGTAGGTAAAGCTCTTTATTCCTAAGCTCTCTTTTAAGAACAGGCCAGAAAAAGGCAGGGAAAAAGGACCCCTTCTGCAGCTGACCTTGCTAAGTCTGGAGACAAACCCAAAGGCAGTCACAGATGAGTACGAATGACAGAACTGCGGATGGTTGTAGGCTCTGGGGAGGAAGGGTTTAGGGGGAAAGCCTTCCTGACCTGCAGAGAGAAAGCAGAGTGTGGTTTGAGGAGGTGGGGGTTAGAAAAGCGACACTAGAACAGGCTGAAGGGCAGAGCTGAGGAAGGCGCTGGGTCAGACTTGATAAGGCAAAACTGTCCCAGAGCCTTGCGGCTGTGCCCATGCTTTATAATGCCCAGGGGAACAGGTCTGACTTGGACTCTGGAAAGCAGCACCATTCAGATCAGCAGACTCAGGAGATGAGGCCAGCTGCAGCACCCCAGGACCACCTCTCAAAGTATCTGAAAATATTAACGGTGTGTCTCCAATATACTAGAAGGAACAGCAGAAATCTGAAACTTCTAAGAAACAAACAAGAACACATGTCTCTTCAGAAAAACAGATGATTGTTTTGGAACATTTGACTCAAGATTTTTAATCTCTTGAGGCTGGCAATACCAAGAATATACCCTTTTTATCTACTATCAAGTACTTACCGCCTGGTATTTTCCCAGCTTTGTAATTTCTGCTTTACTACTTCTCTACTGGACTTTCCTCATTGCATCAATATTGGCATTTTCAAGCCCAGCTGGGGAGCTCTGATCCTCTGCTACGTCCCTGAAAGCGATCACTCACTTCATGAAGTTCAAGCCTTTTTTTTTTCCCCCAAAGAAAATGCAAAACATTTCTTCCTAAAGAAGTCACAGCCAAAGGGGGAGGAGGGAGAGAATTTGCCTTAATATGCAACTAAGTCAAATTTAAAACCTCAAAAAGGGAATTTCCCATTGTCACACAACTCTAAGAAGCACACCAGACCTGAAATGAGGCTGCTTTAAGAAGGAGAGACAAGAAGCTGCAACCAGAAGCAAACAGGCCTTTCAGCTGGTGATGTAAAGCATGAAAGGAAAGACTCTCACGCGTGATCCAGAGCCTGCTGAAATCAGAGTCCTTCCAACAACTGCCAACTTTGGACTCAGCACACCCAGATGTTCTTTGCCAAAGTGAATAATACTGCAGTGTTTTACAAAATCACAAAAAACCAACTAGACATTGCTGATTGTGAGAGATAAAGAAAAGATAATGGCAATTAACCACATAGAAGAGATCAGCTCCTGTGGACAAAACAAAAACTGGATTGGCAGTAGCTTGCGCAGAAATGTGCTACAGATGTACTTCAGTGTCAGGCTACTGGGATTCTGTCACAATTGTCTTTTTGGAAATAAAACAAATCAATAACTACAAAATTACACTCCACATCAGGTTTAGGGGAATTCCTCTCCCTGTGTAGAGGAAGAATATACATCATGTCATGCTGGTTTGGGATTTCTGAACACAGAATGAAATGCCACTCATATCACAATACTTACATAGTGGAATTGCTGTTTTGTGTCATTTTAGAGCACATGACGATGGTATTAACAAGACAGCCGTTACAAATGGCCAAGCTCCATTTGAAGTTTTTCTTCTTAACTGTCTAACAGTGGCACGCTATTCCATATTAATTACCAGCCTTAAGCAAATGACAGTCCATGGAACAAGTTCAGGATAGGTGTTGGTCTGAAAATAAACAGCTTTATGTGCACCCAGCAATCATTACTTACATAAGATCACTGCCCAAAACCATAATAACATACCGAATTTTGAGAAGAAAAAATTGAGATGTAATTGTCACTTATGGATAAATGTGTTTTGGTTTTAAAAGAGTCTGGATGATTGTAAGGGATTATGTCAAATCACACTGCAGCTGTAATATTTAAAAAGCTCTAGCTGCAATGTTCTAGATTCTAAATTACATTTGATTTCATTTTTATCATTCTGAATGGATTATGATTGAAATGAGTATGTAAAGTAATTGCCCATGCACGCCATGCGCCACCCTCCCCCGCCTCCAGAATGTCTTGTAAACAAAACAAGGTAGCTCAAGGGAATATTCAGGGAAGAAATGTTAGTAAATTAAAAATACACCCTTTTGTCGGTGTCTGTAATTTTTCCGTATTCTTTTGCAGCCAATATCTACAGTGTCTTTCATTAGCAGATCAGTCAGTGTCTGCAGCTATAGGTTGTGAAAACTAATTATTATGTTTCTCCAATAAAAACTTCTGTTCTAAAGAAATTCTTTCAATTGCCACCTATTTTGTACTGATTTACTGTCATCTTCATTTTCAGAAGAATCTGCCGTGCCCAGTAAATACGCATATATATTCATGAAATCCACCTGCTCCCTTTCCTTCACAATAGAACTGATTTGGCATGTGCCTTCTGTTTTATTTGAGAGTGTCACCATGCTCCATACATTTCATGATGAACACCTTCAAAAACTATGTGCCTTTCTGTTTGCTTTGTTTGAGGAGGAAGAGGGAAGCGGGCTCAGTACTCAGATGAGAGCTAGGCTACCGGCTGATTGACAGTGTAATAAAATATCCCAATCTTTCTTTGTAATCTCACACAAAATAATGTAAGTTAGCATCACTTCACCAAAATGAAATGTGTGGCGCTTGACACTGCTGTCACTGCTGTCGCGTGCAGACAGCATACTTTGGGTCTGTGAGGTCTAGCACAGGCCAGCGTGCCTCTGGTTTGCTAAAATAGCATTTATATAGGTACCACTATTAATACAAATATTTACTAATAACATCAGAGGAAAAAAGAACACCAGATAGAGAATGCTTACTCATGAGCCTATAGCCTGATTACTAAACTTAACATCAATGGTGAGTAGGAAAAGACAAGGCAGCCTTCTGGAGCAAAGGGAGAAGTACCTGGGTGAAAGCGTTAACGAGATGTTCGTCATGCAGTTGGATACAAGACCCAAGGGAGCATCACCAGGAGTACAAAGGTGAGTGTGGGGTTTTAACAGAAATAAGATCAAGCTTA
This sequence comes from Ardeotis arabs, assembly GCA_011801015.1. Taxonomy (NCBI): domain Eukaryota; kingdom Metazoa; phylum Chordata; class Aves; order Otidiformes; family Otididae; genus Ardeotis; species Ardeotis arabs. The sequence goes on along the minus strand of JAAGAY010145395.1, from coordinate 1,475 downwards.
AAGAGATGGCAGCAAGCGTCTCGGCAGATGCTCAGACTGTTCTTCTGAGTGATTGCCTCCATATTCTTGAGTCCCTTTTGTTCAGCTTTCAGGTACCCTTAACCGCCAACTCAAACCAGCAGCCATTACAGGAGCTTACTGTTGCATCTGGCTGTATCTTCTCCACATCAGCAAGGCCAGGCAAAGACGCTTGGTGGATGAAGGCACTGGAATTTTCCCCTGCAGTCAGGGAGCAAATGGAACATCTCTGCATCTGGGAATGTCAGAAGTGGGGGCCTACATAGCAAGTACAAAAGGGAGGTAGCTCATGTGACATTTTGTTAAGAGATGGTCTGCAATGTCAAAAAATCTGAAATTGGATGATCTAGGATCCAATTTCCTTGATAAAGAAATAAACATATGAAGGTCCCTCAAACTTGGTAATAAGGAAAGAATAACCTTTTCCCACTTCCCTTTTTCTGTATCAATCATGGGAGTCCTACACATGACTAAAGCACGGGCAATTTCATTGGAAATACCAGTATTGCACACACACACTTCAACTGAAGCAGCTGTTACATTCCCAAGAAGACTTTCTCAGCTATGTACAAGTTACTGATCTGTAATGCTGAGCAGAACATACATGGATAACATGCTTGTTTCTGTTAAAGCACGCAACAAAAATTTAAAATTAATTCCATAACTAAAAGATTTGTTGGAAGTAACATTGCTGTTATATATATTTGTTACCTGCTGCATAGGTCTGTTTCCATGACTCCCGTTTGTTTTGATGCCCAGTTTAACATATCATTTTGATCCTATCTCAAGCCATGCAATCCTACATGTGTATGCTGATTAATAAAAAGCCTCGAGATGGAACAAGTATGAACATGTTAACAGAGTAGATGGAATGATCTATGGCAATGTGAGAAAAGTATGATTTACATGATATAGAAGACATTTTCTTGGCCTCAGGAATTTTGAGAAGGAAAAAGTAACTACGATTTTCATGGTACTTTTTATTTTCTAATTGATAAGACTCTTGTTTTGAGAGCCTGTCCACCTTCACAGCTGTATCAGTTGGTTTATGAGATAATCATAAGATAAGAACCCCTTCTGTATAAAATACGATCCAAAACATGGAAAATAGATATTGTTATTTTCTATTAATACTATAGATAGCAGAACTAAGGTCAGCTATATATACTAATGCAATGCATACAAGCAGGTTATCAAAAGCCATGTCAAGCATCATGTCCAAATTTCATTTAAACCATCTGTTGTGGTTTTGTTTAGTGAGGGGGGGCCTAAGGTGGAAGCTTCTGTAGGAAACTGCTAGAAGTTGCTCCCCTTTTGTTTAGTGGACTCGGCCGGGCCTAGGGCGGACCTGCTGCTGGCCAAGGCCGAGCCGATTGGTAGCAGAATGTCCCGTGATAACGCCTCTGCGATAACGTATTTAAGAAGGAGAAAACAAGAAAAAAAGGGAGAAGACAAGA
>JAAGAY010145394.1:0-36541 GCA_011801015.1 Ardeotis arabs | reverse complement strand
TTTCAGTTGTGCATTTTCTGATTAAAGCATTGGTTTATACTTTAGGAGAAGTGCACCTGGTAGCAACACTATTGCAAGCATGAGGTGCCATGGTTTCCAGCCTCCATCCAGCAACCCTGACCTCCTCCATGGCCCCATCACACCTCGGCGCATCCTGCACTGCACACACAGTGCTGAGGCTGATATCTGACCACAGTGTGCTGTGCCGGCTGCAGGTCTCAGCTTTTGCTCCTCTCCCTGTTTGACGTTTTACCTGCAGTTTTTGGACAGGCTGTGGCAGCCGCATCAGGTACGTCCTTGCTGGTTTGCCCCCTCACCTTGTAGTACAGCCTGGCGCCAGGAGGCATCCCTGCAAGCATCAACAGGTGAAGTCAGGCAACTTCGTTTCCCTTCCTTAGGAGGACACACACAGTTGTTGGCTGTATTTAAGTACTTTTCAGTGAACCTAATGCAATATTCATACCTCAGCCAGTGTGTGCACAAGGATGAGGACTCTGTCCTCATAGGGACCTTGGCGGTCTGGGGACACACCAGGGCTCATCACAGTGTCTGAGATGCACAGCTTGAATACCTGACACTACATGGGCAATGCTTATCTGCAGAGGAACTAACACTACCTCTGGCACTGGCCTGGGGCTGTGGTGTGAGCTTACACCAGAGCGGCAGCCCCGCCAAACATCCCACCCTCTGATCCCTGGACACAAGGCAGGTCTTTGGCTCACCTCTGTCATCAGCACAGAGCCACGAGTGCGTGGAAATGAACACAAATCTGCCAAAATGAATCCAGGGAGGAACAAGCAAGTGGCAAATGTTAGTGACAAATGTTGTTGACGTTATCATGATCTTAAAGGAGCTATGTTATGTAAGCTAACAACCAATTTTTATCCCGTGTTTTTGTTTTGCCAATATTCAAACTTGCATAGCAGCTTTTGATCATATGCACAATTTAATAATTTTGACTTTTCAGGTGGATTGTAAAGTTTAGCAGGGGCAGAAAGTGTGCCCTGGCAGCCCTTTCTCACTTATGAGGGATGCCTTTGTCTTTAGACATTCAGCAGCCCTATACCGCTCTAATTTCTCTGCAGTTGTTTTAGCACTTTAATTTTACTCCCACCACTGTAACTCGATTAATTGCTGGAGACACCGTTAACATCTTCTGCTGTATAGCAGCATATAGTAAGACTAAGGACATTAAGTGTACTGAATACAGCTTTTAAAAACTGATATGTTATCTGGCCTCTGCGCCCTTCAAGTCTACCTTGGTGATGGTTCCAGATGGGCCAAACTTGCACCAGAAAACCCTTTTGTTTTACTGAAGAACCCAAATGGTTCAGAAAAGTCAGTATTTTTCTGAAAAAACATACTACATCTTAAAGAAAGTATATATTCAATTGAGATATAAAAAGGTATGTAAAATTTTCAAGCAGCTCTGGCAGGTTTAGGAACTTCACAATATGTTGGTTTTCTGCCAAAGAAGAGCCCAAGTTGGTGTGAAAGGGGAGCCCATAATTTGATCGTCTCCTAGTAATTTTCCTGTTTTCCATTTCATACCTTTGAAGATGTAGGGGAACGCGAGTGGCTTGTTCATTTGCAGTTATGTTTTGTTTTGGTGGTTTAATTTAAGCACTGAAACTCAAATTGAAATTAGTGTGAAAATGCAGTAGCATTGTACAGATAGTCCTGAAGGGGGGAAAAAAATCCTTTCCATGTTGCTAACTTCACTAGGGAATTTCGTTTTGTGTTCTGAGCTAATCTTTTTTATATTATGCCTCCACTGTTAAACATTTAAGGATGCAGGCTGCAAAGAATTGATTAAAAATCTTGGCAATTGCCATGTGCTGTTAAACTTCATTTTTACTGTAACATACTTTGGTAATTTGCTATGATATGTTTGATTTAGTAGTTCATTTAGCCATTGCCAGAAGTGTTAGAGGAAAAGGTAAATTTTCAGCTTGTTGACTTGTTTAATAATTTGATTTAGTCCTTCCGCTTTGACAAGTTTACACCCATGGTAACAAGAGCTATAACCCTTACTCAGTCAATACTTGAGTTTCCTGCACACTAAGAAATACTTTGGGCTATTATGGGGTCAGGCTTGTTTGTGACCGACAGTTTCTGGACAAATATTGCAGCAGTATAACCAGTTCCTCTATTTTATTATTTTTTAAATGAATTCAGTACTTGTAAGCTACTTTGCAGAAACAATTGCACATGTTAGGTTGGTATTAATTACTTTATTCTCCTTATTGTACGCATGCACAGACTTAGAGTGGATTGCAGAGGCGAGGGTTTAAAGGATAGTGTTCCTTGAGAGGGACCCCTGGGGGGGCACATTTCCTATGAACAAGGCTTGAGAGAGAAGGACCTTTTCTTAGAGAGTTAGGTGAATACAGCTGGAGTTCTCTCTTTGCCTAAACGTAAAAATAAATTTGTTTCCAGTCTTTTGGAGTTCACTTACCATGAATATTAGAGCAATCAAGTTTAGGAAGGAGAAAATTTCAGCACTCAAATATTTATGAATTTTAAATATGCATCTAGAAGTGCTCATAGTGTGGACGTGGTGGAGTTTTCTCCAACAAAGTGGTAACAAATTACTGGATGAGTGCATTTGTAAGTGCTTTACATGAGGCTAATGGTTTGTTGGTATTGTACACCACAGTTAATCAGCTGTTACAAGCAAATTAGGCAAATGATTACCCTGTTTGGGGCAAAAAGCACCAAACCACCCTGGACTGATGGGCAATTCAATGATCAGTGTAGGATTCAATGTATCTTGCAGAACTACACAGAAACCCACCATATAGTTTTAGTTTGTGCCCAGCATGTTGTTAGTGCCTATATAATAACCCATTGTATAACACTTGTATTTTAGTATATATTGTATAATACTTGTATTTTATATGTGTATCTATTTAGCTTATCACATAACTATGTAGTTAATTATTTAGCAGTAGTTATATCGTGAACAATAGAAAAGTGGAGGTTGGTAAATGTACTGGAGTCGATAGGGAGGAATACAGTGAGCTGCATCTAATTTAGGCATTTAACTTGCTATTTGAAGTGGCTGTTGGAGAGACACCTTGGTGTTTTGAAGATGTGTAGAGGGAAAGCCTAATTTAGGCATTTCACCTAAAGATGACAGCCTGTTCCTCTGAGGTCCATGTTTCTCTCCCTTGACTACCTGCAAAATTAAGGCCCTGCCTCTCTATGCCAAAGGAGATTTTTCTCCACTGACGTGGCACTTCTCATCACTGGCTCTTTCACTTGCAGCCATAGCTTGCTGGAAGATATGTAAACCATTTTAAAAAAAATTAAGAAATCAGGCTCTGCTGAAAATCCCTGTTGGCCAGGTGCTTGAGGGATGTCCTTGTCTAGGTCGGGGCAGATGCTCCTAGAGTGTCTCAGATCCCTCTGCAAGCAGCTCTTATAATTACAGGAGTTCATTAAGTTTATTTGCTTTAAGTGTTGGGCATTTGATTATTGATTTGGAAAACCTGTACAGAAGAAAACTAGGAAAACAATCCAAGCCAAGCTTGCGCTGTTACTTGGGATCTCCCCTGTGGCCCGGAGGTGTCCCACAATACCCATTGCACTTCATGGCCCCATGGTGTGCTGCAGAGAGGAACCCTGACTGTGGGCTCCACACTTCCATTTCTATTCTGGAATTCAGTTGCTTCTTCAGGATTGTTGCTGTGTTTCTGATATACCTTTATTTATCTCCAGATTCAGGTCCTCTCTTCCTGGTGAAGCTTCTCTTTTGCGTGTTGGTGTCTGCAAGATGTTGAAGACACCTCCAGGCGTATGTGAGTACTCCTTTCATTAGCAAAGGGGGATCCTGAGGGCCATGGAGTGGCAGGCATAAACTGGAGAGGTTGAGACTGGACATGAGGAAGCATTTTTTACTGAGAGAGTGGTCAGACACTGTAACAGGCTTCCTAGAGAGGGAGTTGATGCCCCAAGCCTGTCAGTGTTTGAAGCATTTGGACAGTGCCCTTAATAACATACTTTAACTTGTGGTCAGGCAGTTGGACTAGATGGTCATTGTAGGTCACTTCCAACTGAAAATATTCTGTTCTGTTATTTTCTATTCTATTCTATATATCATATATTTGCAAATCTAGATGCCCCAGGAGCATCACATGGCGGTTTCACCCTCCCTGGAAAACATGACTTGCTGCAGTCATGTTATCGCAAGCACAGCCTGCCACTGTGTGTGGCCTGCCATGGAAGGCATTATGGAAAAGCATTACTTACACAACCTTTTCCCAGCCTTCAATTCAAGCTCCGTTGTGGTGTTTCCAAATAGTGTGCATATAATATTAATATCAGTTACTGGCTTGGCGCACGAGTGCCTCAAGTTTCCCATTTGTAGGATTTAGGGCACTCTGCCACCACCCATTGAGAAGCTTTGGGACGTGGAGTCCTTTCCAGAGCCGTTCTCTAAGGCTCTCCAAGAGAATTGCAAAGTTATTATTGCATTGATGACTCCTGGGACACATTTTCTTTTTTTTTTGGCTTTAGTGCAGTAAAGCCTGGAAAACCATTTTCTTTAACACTTCATCGAGTCTCCCTGACATTTTCTTTAGTGTGATGTAATTATTATGGCTGCATGTGTTCATCTGCTAGTCATCCTTTCACATAGCTGTTGTACACCTTGATGTTCATCTGCATGCAACCACTGTCATCTTATGATGAATGGGCACGTTGCTGGCAACAACAGCTTTGTGCATCCAGTTGTTCGCAGCCTTTTTTCAGAAGGCAAAGCCTGAAAGCACTCTCAGATACACTTGAAAAGCCGAATGAGGTCCTCTGTTTCCAGGTTCTGAGGAGAGGCAAGGCGGTCTTTAAATCTCAGATAAGCTGGGAGCAAGCAAACAATTAGCAAGATGCCGACGTGGGCATGAGTGTAGCACTGAGCAGTCGTACTGCAGGAGCCAATGGAAACTTTTACAAAGTGCACCTTTTACCTGCCACCAAATGGAAGCCTAAAGCAGCCAAACCGGGTGAAATGGGAGCTGAGGGTATTCTGCCTCCACTGGATCTCACCTGTAAATGAACACTGAGTGATGTGGAGCAGGAATACAGATCGCCAGCCGAAGTATCATACCCAATAGGATGCTTTCTGCAGATAGTCCCTTGGCTTATCTGAAATTGAGAAAAGCTTTGGAAAAATAAATGGCTTCTCTTCACAGCACCTGAGCTGGCCTCTCTTCAGCAAGCATTTAAAGGGCAGCCTTGGTGCTGCTGGTGGCCTTGCTGCAGGCAGAGGATATGGATTCGATGTTACGTCACTGAGCATCTCACTTATGTGAAAAACTGGTCTGGAAAACATCCCAGATTTTACAGCTCTTCTAGTAGAGGTTATCGACTGAAAGAAGTGTGGTAGAGAAATGTCTTCAAACTGCTAGAAAACAGTTGCTAGCTTGCCCCACAAAAGCCTGGCCATCGTGTACATCTGGCCACCAAAAAAGAATGGCCCACATCTCCTGCACCTTCCAGGTCTGCACCCTTCATGCTTGCAGAGAAAATTTTGGAAACATGACTGAAATAAATCCTAAAAGTCAGAAACCATGTGGCAGCCCTGATGCCTGTTGCCTTTTTTTTAATTTTTTTTTTTTTTAAACCCTCTTTTACCTCATCTTATGATGGCTTAAATGTCTAACTCATGGGTTTTTGTGTGCATTTGGGATTGGCAGTACTCTTTGGACACAATGTAAAAGCAACCCATATAGAACTGGTAGACTTTTCTTCAGCAGAAAATATTTCTGAAAAAACATGTCATAAAAACACCCAGTAATTTGATTTCAAATACATTTTCAGTGGGGAATGCTGAGTTTTTATCCAAACTTAAGGTGTAATTTTCCCTCACATACAAAGGTTTTTCATAAGCTGAGAACACCATTCTGAAAACTAGATAAGCCCATACCATGTTCTGACATGTTTTGGTTTAAAAAAAAAAAAAACAGCTTATCTCATGCTGGCCTTGGGGAAATATGGCAAATTCTCTGGGGCATGTGGAAACTTCCTCTCCAATGATTTTTTTAAAATGAGATGTGTTATTGAAGGTTCTTGCTTAAATTTACTGTCTTCTTCACCTTTTTTTGCAGCTCAATGCTGGAAAAGCTTTGCAGGGGCATAGAATAAGAGGCAGTGACAGTGACAGATCTCTCTGAAGAAAAGGGGAGCAAAGTAGGAAGCCCCAGGATAACAGGAGCAGCATCCACTTCCCCAAACACTCGTGTAATGAGCTTGCTGACACCTTTTTTCTTGGGCTGCCAGTGTGCGCAGCCTTTCATGGAGCCTGTCTGGACCATTGCTCCGGTCCCACCTGCATAGGGCACTGCTGCAGCCACCTCCGCACGGTCAGGGTTACATTTTGCTTGTAGTTTCCTCAATAAGCTGCTTCTGTTGCTATGACAATTCTTCTGTAGCTTATTAATAAGGGAAGAGTAACAGTTAATTCAGGGAAAATGAAAACAGGAGATATTTACGGCTGACGTGTTTTGTTATTGCTAGTTTTCTTTTTTTTTTTTTCTTATAAGCAGCAAAAAGAATGCCCGGTTTGTGAAAGGGTAGATTTGATTTCTGTTTCAGGACTACTTTATGTAATTAATTCATGGTCATAAAAACAAACAAACAAAATCCAACCCCTCCAAAAAGAACAATGCAGAGGATCAACTGAAGCCAAACTTGTATGATGTTTTTCATTATGTAACCGTGAAATGCTTCTACTGAAAGGATTTATTGATCACCCAATAATGAAGGAACAAGGCTAAGCTTCCAAAAACGCAGCACCCAATCTATATGGACTGATAAACATAATTGATTCCTTTCAGTGTGGAGGTGTTAACTCAGGAAAAGATTAGGTTATCTGAGAGGAGCAGACTGAATGTTTAGATTGCTATTCAATAAAGGCTTTGTACGGTACCAGCACTTCGAGGGGGCTGTTTCATATTTTCAGTCTTATCTGTCAACAGCTGTGCATAATTCGCCACAGGTGGATCAATATGAACCAAAGGTATTGCATTACAGGGTGGTAATTCCTCAGAAAAGAGAGCATGCATTTAGGCTTCTTTGATAGTGTTGATGTCAGTGGGCAAGCTAAAAGCTGGTAATTTTCCCTCCCTCAAACATTGATTATTTAAAAGTTCCCATGCATTGGCAACATGCGGAGCGCAGACCACACAGAGGCGAGCAGCACTAGAGCGGGCGCCCAGCATGGTCTCCTGGCATCCCCACGTGCCTCATTGCAGTCAAAGCGCGACCTCCGACATGCATTGCCTCGTAGGTCTGCATGCCGGTGGAAGAAACCTCACCCTGCACATCACAATGCCCAACACCAAGGAGTTTCAGCAGTGTGACCTGTGTCGTTCGGGCTCTCTGCCTCTAGACCTGGCGCAGCAGTGCCGAATAGAGGAGAGGGTTTTGATGTTTGGCATCTCTTTCATGAGTGCTTTCATGGGCCAGGAAACACCACTGCCGGAGTTTCACTATCTGCTCACTGGTGCAATGGAGCAATTCAGCCCCGAAAAGCGCAAGGTGTCAACCCTGCTGCCTGCTGTGGGGCAGATTGGGGGAAAGTGGCTCTATTTGCATGCTGACTCTGAACCAGCTGTGTCTGAACTTATCCCCCTGTGACCATCACGACCAGTGAAAACAACCCAGAAATGAGTTTTGAACCCTCTCCTCAAATCCTCTCTCCAGATACTTCTGCCGCCATCCCCCTCCTCAGCAGGCAGAGCACCATGAGCAGGGGTGGGTGATGCTTTGTGACTATGTCAGATATTCATTTGCATTGATCCACTCATCAATTTTTTTAGGCTTGTCTCAAACATTCATGTGTCCAGTCCTACCCATGAGGAATTGTGTAATCCACAGGCTCACTCAGGAGCTGCAGTGTGCTGTAGTGTAAAGCACTGAGTTCACTGCTAAATTATAGCTACCATGTACTAAAGAGGAATCATATGTGAATGTGTGTGTTTATTTTAGATAGTGAGGTTTTATTTGTAAGACTTGTGAAGTTTTCCCTTCCCCTTTAGATAACTGGAGGAGGCAACTTCCAAATAAAGATCTGTTTTTCAGTAGTAACGATAGAACATAACGAAATAAGAGCAAAGCTGTGCCTACATTTTTCAAACTGGGGCTCCAAACTGGATCAGAGCAAGAGTACTCATCTTCAGAGTGCCAGCAAAGAAAGAGCACCAAAAATGCTGATGCCAAGCAAATCATAGAATCATGGTTTGTGTTGGAAGAGACCTTAAAGATCATCTAGTTCCAACCCCCCTGCCCTGGGCAGGGACACTTTCCACTAGAGCAGGTCACTCAAAGCCCCATCCAATCTGGCCTGGAACACTTCCAGGGATGGGGCATCCACAACTTCTCTGGGTAACCTCTTCCATTGCCTTACCACACTCACAGTGAAGAATTTCTTCCTTATGTCTGATCTAAATCTACCCTCTTTTGGTTTAAAGGCGTTACCCCTTTCCTATCACTACATGCCCTTGTCAAAATTCCCTCCCCAGTTTTTTTTGTAGGCCCCCTTTAGGTACTGGAAGGCCACTAAAAGGTCTCCCCTTATAGTCTCTTCTCCCGACTGAACAGCCCCAACTCTCAGCCTGTCCTCATAGGAGAGGTGCTCCGGCCCTTAATGTTGCCCAGAAAAGCCCAGGGACAAAATTATACAATCTGGAGAGAGCTGAGCTGTGCTGTTTGATATACGTGTATTTCTGCAAGCACCAAAATGCAAGATGGAGTGATTCTGGCTCCTCGCTCCCAGCCAGGGGCAAGACAGCGCTGAGAGCCCTGGCTGTCAGCCAGTGCTGGAGTAATGAGAAGAAAGCTAGCCGCTTGGCCATGCTGTGCTTCCTCTCCCAGCCCTGAGCAGGGATCCCTTCTGGCAACCCTCTTGCTCATCCCTCAGCTGGCATGGGATCTCTTCAGCATCCTAAATCGTCTGTTTAGGGGGATTAGGAGCTTGGCCTTCTGCAATGGCAGGGAAAGGAGGACATCCCTGGTGAAATATCAGGTGGGGGTTTATGGTAATAACTCGTTGCACATTTTTAATCCATTTTTTTGCAACGTTATTCTGCAAGCTGCTTAGTTTAATTAACATTCCCCAGCATGGGCTTCTCCCTGTGTGTACTAAGTGCTGCCTTTAGGTCTTTCAGCGAGCTAACTATTAATTTCTTTAAGTTAATCTGCGTGCCTGCCTGTTCTTTTGCCTCAGGGGACAGGAGGTTTCTGCACTCCCTGTCACTCAGTATCCCTCTGTGGATGGACATGGCATTGTCAAATCTTCATCTGTTACTTGGTGCCCAAGGGCTGCACCCAGCTTTGCCCAGAGATGTTAGTGGAGGAGCTACAACCAAGTTTTGCTGCAGAGACAAGAGATTTTAATGTGCAAATCTCTTTCTAAGGAGTCATGAGGTGGCCAAGCACCCAAATGATAATTTGGTTTGTCTACTCATTGTTTTAAAAAGCAAACACAAGAAGGAAAAGCCTTGCCCTGGTTGTGTACATCTATTTACAGATTTAATAAACCCAGGAAGGCAAATAAGTGCTTGCCCTGAGGTCAGATCCAGCCCGTTCACTTCTCCTTGCCTCTTGTTGCTCAAGTTTTCCTCATATCCGTATTTATAAGTCCCACTGAAGAACAAAGCTGCCTCCTTCTGTCATTGAAATGCCAGAAAGAGCCTTTAGCTCCTCAAAAACTAATAACCAATATGCTGGGATTGTTTCACTCCTCATCCTTCCTCAACAGCACATTAAACAGATGTCACAGCGTGCACCAGCAAGACGCACATGGATAAGTGGCAACTGTCAGGTGTTTAACAAACCTGAGGGAGAAGAAAAAAGGAAAGTATGGAAGAGCTAGTAAAAAATCTGATTACCAGGATCTGGTGGGGATGGCTGCCCTCTCAACAGCAAAATGAAGCGAAACCTCAGAGGCAGTTGATTCATTCCTGCTCACTGAGAGTTACGCGCCCGCACCTGCAGCATAGAGTAGTGTCTCTGTGTGTCTTGAGGGGACATTGGGTACGGACGCATCTCCAGACTCTCCACTACTGCATTACCCTTACAGCAACATTTTCCTTAAACTTCTGCCCAAAGCCCACTGTGGCTGGTTCATGCCATGTCTGTGAGCAGCTGAAGGAGCAGAGATGATCTGAAAATACATCAGGTGAGGGGCCCATGCTTAGCACTGCTCCTACTGCAGTGCAGGGTCTTGAATTTAATCTTTGAAGAAAGCTGGTCCACGGCTTCCATGGTGCCCAAGGAATTCACCCTCTCTAGACCCAAATCCAGGGTGGGAGGGATGGCATCAGCTTGTTGAATTGCAGAAAGGTGTCTCCAGTAGCAGGTCTGCTGGGAAGTGAGCACCTCTTCTGGGAAATCAGAATGTATGGATTGTGTTCAAAACTCAACACAGACCTCATCTGACCCTGGCCTTCACCCAGAGGACCTCAAAGCAACAAGTATAACAAAAGGAGAAGATTGATGCATGAATAAGTGTATAATCAGGTTGTACCCTTGGCTAGAAAGTACATAGAGGTGTTGATTAGGGGTTCATAGTTTGAGTCAAGATGTCATGGTTTTGATCTGATTGAGGTATTTTTGGCTAAGAGAAGCAGTCTTTTTCTTAAATGGCAACTATTCTGCTCGCGAGGCTATGGATTTGATGTAATAAAGCTATAATATAGTAGGTCTCATCTACTGTTGTGGTTTAGCGCTAGTCACACCACAGTTGCTTGCTCACCCTCCCCCTCCCCTGTGAGATGTGGGAGAGAATTGAGAAGAAAGGAAAACTCGTGGGTTGAGATGAAGGCAGTTTACTAGAATAGCAAAGGAAAATGACAATAATAACAAAATGTAGGGAGACTAAAATATACAAAATGAACAATGCACAGTTTTTCACCACCTGACATCCCAATGACCCAATAACAGCCCATCCCGAGCAGGGATCACGAAAACAAAGCTGAGCAGCATACAAACGAGAGTGAGAAAGATACCTCCCCAGATAACCCCCACTTATATACTGAGCATGACATCTCTTTGGCCAGTTTGGGACAACTGTTCTGGATATATCCCTCCCAGCTTCCTGTACCTGCACGTTAGCGAGACCTGGAAAGGCAGATGGTGTCCTTGGTGTCTTCAGCAACAACTCATAACATCAGTGTGTTTATCAACATTCTTCACATATGAAATACAAAACATGTCAGCTACTGAGAGGAAAATTAACTCCATCCCAGCCAAAACCAGGTCATCTACTCTATATGTGCATTGCACTTAGCACTTACCATTTCTGGGTCATCTGTTCATGAACTCAAGCTCATATAAAGAAAGCCAGATGTGGGAGTAGCTGTGGCACTGAACTAATAGTGACAAGGCTATTGTCCTGATAAGATATCAGATCAAACTCTTTCAAGGTGCTTCAGATGACCAGGCCATAGTGATGTCCTAGAAGGCAAAAATAATTTACTGCTAAGGTATCATACTTGGCAAGGGAAGGCTGCCTTGCTGATGGTGAGCTCCTGGTGCCCAGCTAAAGCCAAGCATCACGGTGCTTGACAGTCTGTTTTTCTGTTTAAGGACTTCAGCATTCATGTAGAGTTTCATGATAGAGTTTCACCAGGAAAGCAAGGGTTTGCTAGAAGCTGTCTCCTCCTTCAGCTATAGCATTTTGCTTTTGTATCCACACAATGCAAATTCCTGAATGGTTCCGTATATGCCTTTTCCTGAAGCCATGATCATAGAATCATAGAATCATAAAATGGTTTGGGTTGGAAGGGACTTTCAAAGGTCATCTAGTCCAACCCCCCTGCAAGGAGCAGGGACATCCCCAACCAGGTCAGATTGCTCAGAGCCTCATGCAACCTGGCCTTGAATGTTTCCAGGGATAGGGCATCCACCACCTCTCTGGGCAACCTGTTCCAATGCTCTACAACCCTCATTGTAAAAAATTTTTTCCTAATATTTAGTCTAAATCTACCTCCCTCTATTTTAAAACCATTACTCCTAGTCCTGTCACAACAGGTCCTGTTGAAGAGTCTCTCCCCGTCTTTCCTGTAGGCCCCCTTGAGGTACTGGAAGGCTGCTATAAGGCCTCCCCGGAGCCTCCTCTTCTCCAGGCTGAACAGCCCCAACTCTCTCAGTCTGTCCTCATAGGAGAGGTGCTCCAGCCCTCTGATCATCTTCGTGGCCCTCCTCTGGACCCTTTCCAACTGGTCCATGTCCTTCTTATGTTGAGGGCTCCAGAACTGGATGCAGTACTCCAGGTGGGGTCTCACCAGAGCAGAGTGGAGGGGCAGAATCACCTCCCTCGACCTGCTGGCCACGCTCCCCTTGATGCAGCCCAGGATGTGGTTGGCAAGGGTGCATTTCTGGCTCATGTTGAGCTTCTCATCTACCAGCACTGCCAAGACCTTCTCCTCAGGGCTGGTCTTGATCTATTCTCTACCCAGCCTATATTTGTACCTGGGATTGTCACAACCCACATGCAGGACCTTGCACTTGGCCTTGTTGAACTTCATGAGGTTTGCACAGGCCCACCTCTCCAGCCTGTCAAGGTCCCTCTGGATGGCATCCCTCCCCTCCAGCATGTCTACAGCACCACACAGCTTGGTGTCGTTGGCGAACTTGCTGAGGGTGCACTCTATTCCACTGTCCATGTCGCCGACAAAGATATTGAACAGGGCTGGACCCAATATGGACCCCTGAGGAACACCACTCATCACCAGTTTCCACTTGGACATTGAGCTGTTGACCACCCCTCTCTGAGTGTGGCCATCCAACCAATTCCTTATCCACTAAGTGCTCTGTCCATCAAACCCATGTCTCTCCAGTTTAGAGAGAAAGTCGTTGTGTGGGACAGTGTCAAATGCTTTGCATAAGTCCAGGTAGATGATATCCATTGCTCTTCCCTTGTCCACCAAAGCTGTCACCCCATCATAGAAGGCCACTAAATTGGTCAGGCACGATCTACCCTTCGTGAAGCCATGTTGGCTGTCACCAACCACCTCCTTGCTCTCCATCTGCCTTAGCATGGTTTCCAGGAGAATCTGCTCCATGACCTTGCCAGGCACAGAGGTGAGGCTGACTGGCCTGTAGTTGCCCGGGTCTTCCTTTTTTCCCTTCTTAAAAATGGGGGTTATGTTACCCCTCTTCCAGTCACTGGGGAACTCGCGAGATTGCCACAATTTCTCAAATACGATGGTCGGCGGCTTGGCAACTTCATCCACCAGTCACTTGAGGACCCGCGGATGGATCTCATCAGGTCCCATGGACTTGTGCACCTTCAGGTTCCTCAGATGTTCCCGAACCTGCTCTTCCAGTACAGTGGGCAGTTCTTCATCCTCCCAGTTCCTGCTTGTGCCTTCCACAGCTTGGGTGGCGAGACAAGAGCCCTTATCGGTGAAGACTGAGGCCAAAAAAGTCAGTAAGCACCTCAGCCTTGTCCATGTCCCAGGTAAACAGGACACCCATTTCCTTCCGGAGGGGGCCTACATTCTCCCTGGACCTCCTTTTGTCCCCGACGTACCTATAGAAGCCTTTCTTGTTGGTTTTGACATCCCTGGACAGATTCAATTCTGTCAGGGCTTTAGCCTGCCTCACCTGATCTCTGGCCACTCACACGGCCTATCTGTAATCCTCCCAGGTTACCTGTCCTTGCTTCCACCCTCTACAGGCTTCCTTCTTTACTTTCAGTTGGTCCAGGAGCTCCTTGCTCATCCACGCAGGCCTCCTGGCCTTTTTTGCCCAACTTGCTCTTCATCGGGATGCATCGCTCCTGAGCTTGGAGGAGCTTCTAGAATATTGACCAGCTTTCCTGGGCCCCTCTTCCCTCCAGGGCCGCCTCCCATGGCACTTTGCCCATCAGGTCCCTGAAAAGGCCAAAGTCTGCCCTCCTGAAGTCCAGGGCGGAGAGCTTGCTGCGTAGCTTCCTCACTGCCCCATGGATCTTGAACTCCACCGTCCCATGGTCACTGCAACCAAGGCTGTCCTTGAGTTTCACATCCCATACCAGCCCCTCTCTGTTGGTGGAACATAGCATCATTGTTGAAAAGCTGTTGCTGTTTCCTGTAAGACCTTTACTGATTCTTCTGCCATATAAAAAAAGGCTTATGGTTATGTCTATAAGCCTCAAGGATTGCTTTGCCCAGCCCATGGGCACTGGCTAGTTGAAGCAGTTTGTCTATATGCTTTGCTTACTCTTAAATTTCTTTTTTGGCCTAATTTAGACTGATGGCCCAAGTAATGAGTTTTCTCAGAAAGCCTTGAAAAGCTCTGGAAGCAATGTCAGCGCCAGGGAGAGAGACCAAAAGAAAGGTACATACTACAGGCAATTTGAGAGCATGAAGTGATACAGCTCTGCCTCTTTATAATGAAGAAAATGTTAATTATAATTCTTGTAAGCCTAGAAAGAGTGGTTTCAAAAATTTAAGTACCTGTTTTGTCATATAATGAGGGACATGAAGCAATATTTTGCAAAGGTTGAAGAGCTGTTTCAGCAGCTGCCTGCTGGGTTTGTGGTGGTCTCTTTTTGAAAACAGAAACCCATATCCTCTAATTCCACCTTAAATGAGAGAGGTTTCTGCCTTTTTTTTATTTGCTGCTGCCACTAGGCTGCCATTACTCTAACAGCTCAGGTTTGTAAAGGCAGCAATGGCAAAGCCTAACGTGGCCGTGCTGCAGCCTATTTGTGCTTTTTAATACTTTGGAGGCTTGCACACGGAGTGAATCAGGCCAGAATAATAATGTCACATCTTGCAGTTCATTCTCATCAGTTTTAATGAAGATAAAGGGGCTTACTTTATGAATCCACTTGGGCTTAACAAATTAAACATGCTGCTGAGAGGGTACATGTGAACAGAATATTTGTCCTCATAATGTTCATTTAGGTGGACAAAGTTAACGAACATTATTCCATATATTTTTGTTTTCTTCTTGCTGCCTAAAGAAGGCCTCACAGCTACACAGTTGGCTCTGATCTTGTTCCCTGCTTGTTAACACATAGTTTAATTATCATTTTACCACGATTCCTGATGATGTAGCACTGTTTTGCTTTGAAAAAGTATTTCACGTGTCTGGTGGTCAGAGGGAAAGAGCAGTGGGGGTCAGGGGAGAGGAGGCAGCATTAATTTCCCTTCTTTTCTGCAGCAGCAAAATCTACCACCAACCAGCCAGTCCCACTTGCAGATAGTTCTCCAGCTCCTCTGCGAAGCTTCATTTCACGGTCCTGTGTCTATCGATTGCTGACAGACTGTAGCAGCCACCTGGAAGGGAGAGAGTAACCCTCCTACCTTGCTGGGAAGGTTGGTTTCAATCTGCAAATCGCTCAGATTTGTTACGAGCAGATGCTACGGGGAAAGCTTAAGGATAATACCAGCTTTGCTTCCAGAAACTTGAAAGCAAAGCAAGAAATATCTATTACATCGAACATCTCCTTTCTGTAAACTGTCAAGAAGAATAAGATAATAAACACTAGAAAGGAGGTCAATTAACACCCTGACAAAATCTATTTCCAGCAATAAACAATCTCCTGCAAATAGCCAGGGAAGGGTTGCAAATACTTTCTTGCCTGGAGCTGTGACCTTGGATAAAACACAGAGCAGAAATGGACAAGCCAACAGGAAACAACACTGGGCAGTGCTGGGGATTAGCGTTTGTTACTGCAATCGGGGCGGCAAGGCAGGCTGCGCACAGCAGTACCAGGAGCAACATCACGATGGGTCCCTAGTGAAGCTGTGCCATGGAGCAGGTACAGCCAGTCCCTGCCCACGGCGTGCTTAAAAACTGCCATGGTACCATTCACTACTTGTTTTTTCTGCCCTGTTAATAGTAGGGAATAAATAGCTACAGGGAGCTACGGGTGATAACTTGGCTTTGACACTAAGCAATGCCATGTAGCTAAACGAGATCCATGATTGGCTTTGACCTCTCATAGACACTCACTGACAGTAAAAATGGTGTTTTACCTTTCTTTCTCTTTTAAGAAAAGGAAGTGCCCCTGGTTCAGCCGTCTGTTGAGATGAAGAGAGGGCCTAAATGTCTCCTGGGAGGACAGAAGGGCAGTTACTTGAGCTCTAGCAATTGCTTTTGTTACGGAGAGCGGATGCTGGTTTCTTGAAGACAAAAGAGTATACGCAAAGGCCAAAAAGCGGAGACGAGACACCGCCTCCAGAAAATGCAGCTCTGCTCTCTGCTGTTGTCTTTTCCTTGCAGCTTCATTGCTGAAGAAAGATAAGCACAGTATGTGATATTGTCAGTCACTCAAAACCTCAGTCAACCTGTACCAGCATTGGTCTGTTCAAAATATTTCAAGCTTTGCTTTTGGTCACAGACTCACAGCAGTTGTTAGAATAAAACCCTGACTTGGCCAGCAGCATTGGACTGTTATTGGCAGAAGGCAGAGAAGGAGGAAGAAGAGGAGAAAGAAAAGGACATGCAGGGCAGCAGAAGGACCATGAGTGTCCCACAAATCAACTTCAAAGATTGAAACAGATTCAGTGGCACTGACACACCACCTTACGCTTATTTATAGGGACTGCCTTAAAACACTGTCCATCACCAGCACAGGCAGCATCTGCAATTAAGATGCAGAGGTGGGCACCCCAGCCACCTTAGGGTGAATTTCCAAAATAAAATCATCCCCCTACAGAGCACAGACAGATTTGTGTGGCTACAGCACTCAAGGCAATGGTGTTAAAGCCCGTAGCTCATAAAGGAGCAACTAGACCGAAAGTTAAAGTACTTATTAGCCTAACAGTTATTTAGCTCGGTGGTTTTCTTCTAGAAAGGAGCAAAGATTTTGAGACCATTATTTAAGAAAACCTATCTGTGGCTTTTAAAAACCAACATTTGAGAAGAGCCGCCGGTGATTATTTTTGAAGTAGCTGTAATAATGATTTCCTACCAGTCATCCACTTGTAAAGAAGAACAAAATTTTGATCTTTTATTGTTGCCAGTCTTGTCTTTTCAATGATCAAATACTTTTTTTTTTTTTTTTTTTCTGATGAAAAGCCTTCATGAGCAAGAATTCCTCATTAACCTGGTAAGACAGCTGTCCCTTTCCTGAACCATTTCAAATGTCTCCCACAAGGTTCTGAGGCAGATTCAATCACTAGGTCACGCCACAGCATTTCATCTTGTAGGCAAGACCATCCAATTCAGGAATAATAAAATAAAATAATAATAATAATAATAATAATAATAATAATAATAAAAATCTGACTGAAGCCAGAAAAAAGCCCCAGGCATCTGTGTCTGGTGGGGTTAATCACAGTGCAGATGAACCTGACCAGCATTGCACCTTCCTTTTCATTTCCCTTTCCCCATCGTCATCTCAGAAAGTACATCAGAAAAATATGGCATGGCTGTTTGCCTGTCATGTGCTCCTGCTATCTTTGATTTGCTTAAACGTCTTTGAACTTTCAATCCTTCATGGCCATGTCCGAAGAGATTTTGCTGGGTGAACCATTGTGGAAAGGAGTTGGCTCGTGCAGCCCCCTCCGACATTTCTGAGCCAGGATGGAGGCACTCTTATTGCCCTCCGTGGGGTGATAACACGTTAAAAACCCTCTTTTGCCATCTCATTTATTACCTGAAATTGCATTGCACCGAAATATTAGAAGATCCAGCATCCACCAAGATAGGCTAATTTTAATGATTAACTGAGGAACTGTTAAATTTTACTTCAGTGCTCCACTGTCATTACGGAATTAGTATTAACGACCATGTACTGCAAGAGCTGTAATGAGGCTGGCTGAAAGTGACAGTGCCAGGGAGCTGGAGCTCTATAAATATAAACTTACCATATATCATTAAAAAAGAAAAAAAAATAGGAAAAAACCCTCAAAAGCCTCACTTTGTTGCCAAATTGTGCTTGAGTCCCTGGAACATGAAGCCCAAAAACTTTATTTTCCCCCACTCTCCTCCTCCCTCTGTCTCTCCTGCTCTCTCTAGTTACTTTTAATTAAGCCTAAATGAAATTAGCAGACAGAAAATGAACACTTGTAAAAATGTCTCATTACAGAATCTTGGAGGGGCAACTTCCTGATAACTCCAGCAGTTTCTTCTACACCATCTGTAAAGCCTGTAGTGAACACTAAGCCTCCTGGTACGCCTGCCACAGACCCTTGGGAAAGCAGGTGAACAGAAGAGGCAAGTAGATACTGAATCCTAGACTTCTGGTGTCGCCCTTATCCCCATCTACCTCTCATCTGAAGTCCTGAAGAACCTCTCTTCTGTCTCTCCTACACCCAATAGCGAAGCAAGTGACCCTCTGGACAGATTAATCAGGTAGGAACAATGTTTCCATGGTGAGTCCTGGTCCTCTTCTGCAGAGAGAAAGAACATCCTCCTGATGGCAGAGGATATAAAATGGAGGTTCTTCCAATATAAAGAGACACCTTGAGGCTTTTTGCTTTTCTCTCAGATTTCTTTCCACAGGAAGATGCATGAACATAGTCCTTGTTGTTACCATCGTTTCGTAATGTCCATAGAGGCTTGATGGGCAAGACTGTCCACTTTCGGTGCAGAATTTCATTTTATCTCTAGTCCTGCATGTTTTTTTGTTATCTTAAACACAGAAGTTATTTCTCACTGACCTTGAATAGCAGCTCTTGCACCATAAAAACTCTACTGTTCCTTCCTGCAACCTTACTTAAATGTTAGTTTTTTTCTTTGGCACTATTACAGTGCAAACACTAGCTCTGTATACCACAAACTCTTTTTTTTTTTTTTTTTTTAAATACTCTTCCTTCTGCAAGGTGCAGCCCATGTACTGCTCAGTTACCTGTGGGGGATGGCTTTGCAGTGCTCTTGCTTTCCCAACTACCCCCTCTAACATTTGTAACAACCACATCTGATACTGTTTTAAGCTATTGTTTTTCAGCTGAAAACATGGATCAGTCCTTACCTCTAAAAGTTTTATCAAGTTCTTTTCTGTGTCTCCTCTTTGTGGAGAAAAGAGATCTCTTCTGGGTGGATAGTGTCTATGGTGCACCCTGGAAAAGATATCCTGAGATGTCCCAGAGCTTGCAGGAGATGCCACTGTACATGCTTTAGAGCTAATTCTAGAGATGTCCTTCAGTGCCCACATTTGCAAAGTTGTAGAAGGAAGAGCTGGGGAGGCGGCAGCAAACCACTGCTCCAAATTATGTACTCAAACTATGCCAAATATTAGAGGCTGCTTCTGCATAAACCGTAAGAAATTATCTGGAGGGATTTCCATTGCCAGCAAAACAAAGGAGAAAAAGCGATTTATCTTGAAACTCCATCTCTAAAAGAGAGGAGGCCTCCATTCTGACCTTCAGGCTGCATCTCACATCCCATGTAAAAAAAAATTACGGTATTTTTGTTGCACAGCTGCAAGCCGTGATACTCTCTTTCTTTAGCAGTGTGTAAAAATGAGTGGCTTACCATGCTGGAGATTTGTTTAGACCCAACCAAACTGCAGGTAGTGGTTGATATCTGGTCAGCACAAGATCTTGTACTTTCTTTCTATTGGTACTCGTGTTAGCATGGAGAGGCCGCTCAGAAGCAAAGTCCCACTTTAAGTATGTTATGGACAAATACTTGGAGATAGCACTGCCCCCTGAAGATCCTGCAGTGTGAACAGAGAGGAGGGCTTACCGGGAGAAGAAAAGCAGAGTTGTGATCCCTGCTCTGTCGATAGGGAAAATCGACCTCATGGATTTTGCAAGGTGACACTTGATCCGCCAGGATGGGCAGTGACAAATCTCCCACTGCCTTCAGCAGCTGCAGAATTTTTTTCAAAAGCAGTCTGCCCAGCTGCACTTTGTTCACGATAAGACAAAACAACTTTCTTTTTATTTTTTTTTTCTTACTAAGCTGTTACCAGTGTTTGTGTCAGTCTTACAGAACCTCCGCATCAAACAGAGGGAGAAATGCACATGGCAATGCGGTTGAATAGCTACGTACTTTATCTCTGGAGTAAAAACGGATTAACAGACTTGTCTTATGTGGAGCTGACCTGTGCCTCATCAGAGACATAATTATGACAATTTTTTTTTTTTAAATTGTACAGCTTTGGGAATTAAATAGTTAATTGCCAATGGTATTGTAATGACAGCACAAAGCATCACAAGAAAAGGCTATCGGGCTTCATGAATTTGTGCGCACTACCCCTTCCCCCCCTCCTTTTACCTAAAATCTACTTCCTTACTTAGTAAAATTTTGAAAAATAATACTTCTTTACCCTCTACATAGAGATTAATTTCCTGTCAAATCATCTTAGATTTGCCCTGTTCCTGTGGTTCCTTGTAGAACCAGCATATTGCTACATTAATGCTTTAAACACTGCAATTCAACAGAAGCCAAGAATTCAAATGCCTTAAAAAATGCTTTAAAACTAATTTGAAAACCCAGCTTTAGATCATAGGCATTTATTGATTTTTTTTTCTCTATATCCTCCCTGTCATGTTCCTTCCATTATAAGACTTTTTCTGAAACAGTAATATCTTGCCGCTGTAATTTAAGCAGATCTTTACATTTCTGCAGGTATTGCAAACTTTCAAACCAAACCCATTAAAATAATTTGTCTTAATAACCTGATAACTTTCTGGGGTATTGATCTGGCATTGCATCCCTGTGGGGCTTCTTCATTCTGTATGTTTCTGCAGCACTTGTGTTGTCTCTTTGGCTTGCATTGGCATGCTTGCCTAAATGTGGCACTGTTAAAATTAACTTTATATAAACAATATGAACGTTGAAACTAAGAAAAAGAGAAGGAAAATACAATCCTACACCCCCAAGCCTTGAGCTTCCTTGTTGGGAACATGAGGGAACTCAATTTGCCCATTTTTTTCACTTAGAAATTTCCCTTTGGCTGTGTCCCTTACCCCCCAACTTGCAATAATCAGAACAGTTGATAAAACTAGGAGATTCACTTTTTATGCCATCTTTTGCTCATTACATCTAACCCTGACCCTCACCCTAAACCCTAACCCTAACCCTGAAACCTAAACCTAACGCTAAACCTAAAATTAACCCTAACCCTACTCCTAAACCCTAAACGCTAACGCTAACGTCCAACTATAAATCTAAACCTAACTCTAGACCCTATCACTAAACCTAACCCTAACCTTAACCCTAACAATGCTAACATTAACCCTAACCCTAATCCTAACCGTAATGCTAACCCTAAACCTTACTATAAACCCTAAACATAATCCTAACGCTAACCGTAACCCTAACACTAAACAAAACCCTAAGTCTAACAACCCTAAAACCACTAATCCTAACCCTAACCCAAACCATAAACCTAAACCTAAACCTAAACCTAACACTAATCCTAACCCTAACCCTAAACCCTAAACCTAACGCTAACCCTAACCCAAATCCTAATTCTAACAACCCTAACAATACTAATCCTAACACTAACCCGAACAGTAAACCTAAGCCTAATTCTAACCCTAACTCTAACTCTTACCCTAACCATAACCTTAAACCTCACCCTAACCCTAAACCTAACACTAACCTTAAACTAAAGCTTAAAATTAATCTTAACTCTAGAGCCTAAACCTAAACCTAACCCTAAACACTAACCCTAACCATAACTCTAACTCTAAACTTAAACCCTGACCCTAACCCAACATAACCCAAACCCTGACCGTAACCGTAAGCCTAACCTGCAGCAGGGAAATAAAGAACCATAAATATTTGATAAGGATTACCAAAGTAGGTGATGGAACAAAGATAGAGGAATAAATAAGGAAAAAAGATCTGAGCTCCTAAAGCACACGAGAAATGGGAACCCAGGCAGCACATCACTGGGTCTGTTGGGGAGCTGAGCAGAGGAAGATAGTGACAAATGATGCCTAGGCAGATCAGCAGCTGCCAAATACAACAGGATCCTGGGAAATGGCTAATAAAGTGGTTGTGCATCACATAAGACTCAACAAAAAACAGGGATCTCATACAGGATGTCTGGCCTCACTGATGTCAGGGGTTGCTTTGCCTTCAGCGTCAGAAGAGACAGGTTTTCTCCTCTGGACTTTGGGTGACGTGTCTGAAGCAGGTACTTTCGTGACCAAATTGTTTATCCTCAGACATCTTGACTCAATAACCAAATCTGGAGGAAAACATCATGACTCTATCGTTGATTGGTGTATATTGGCTTGCAGGCTTGTTGTCTCCAAAGGATTTGTATCAATTCAGACCAGCCAAAGGGTCTACATTGTTGGATCTGATGTACTTTGTGCAGAAGATGGCATTACTAACAAAGGCAGGAATGATTCAGTTAATATAATTGATCCAAACTGGATCACCCAGTAGTTACTGTAATACTTCCGCGGCTTTCTGTAGAACCAGAGGAGGCAGTTTCTAGTCTGAGGACTGACATCTTTGTCATAAGACTCTGTGGTTCAGAAGAAGCTGCCTACTCATAACCCAAGTCACCACACAGTTTCTCACTCACCCTCCCCCTACCCAGCGGGATAGGGGAGAGAAATTGGGAAGGAAGGAAAACTTGTGGGTTGAGATAAAAACAGTTTACTAAAATACTAAAAACTGAAAAAAAACCAGAATATAAGGATATTAATATGTGCGATTTCTCACCACCCAATGTCCGAATGATCAATACAGCCCATCCCGAGCAGCGATCACAGAAACGACACCGAGCAGCAAGCACAGGAGTGAAAACGAGCCAGCAAGGTAGAGGGAACGATGCCAGCAAGCAAGAGAGATGAGAAGGTGGAATATGGATGCCAAGGATGCCCGAATGGATGCTCCCTCCCACAGGCAGCCCCCACTTATATACTGCACATGACGTTTGCGGCATGGAATGCTCTCTTTGGCCAGTTTGGGTCAATTATTCTGTCTTTCTCCCAGATTCCTGCATCTGCATGTTAACGAGACTTGGAAAGCCAGACAGTGTCCTTGGTCTCATTAACAGCAATTTGTATCATCAGTGTTTTTATCAACATTCTTCACATACAAAATCCAAAACACACCGGCTACTGAGAGGAAAATTAACTCCATCCCTGCCGAAACCAGGACACTCCTGTTAGGGAGGGCTTTGCAAGGCTTTCACAGACATCACCAATTAAATTTGTTGGCTTGGGTGGCAGGTTATTATAGCTTGTCCAAAATCAGGTGACTAATGGAAGGATCAGAAATAAAATGTAAATCTCTTTGTAGAGGCCATGAAAAACAGAGGCTATTTAACAATATTTAAAATATGAATTTTATTTTTTCTTACTGTTTCATATTTTCTCTTTTAAGATTGGCTTTTCCAACTCCTTGCAGAGTGTTTCATTTCAGATCAACAATAGCTTCTCCATTTCACAAATGAAATATCTAAAAAGGTTTTTGAAGAACTCAGAAGTTTCCTGGAACAGGGTGAAGTTTTCAAGAAGTTTTCTCAGGGACTTTATCCAGAATGAGTGAAGTCCAGATGAGCCTGTCAGTTGTTTTTAAGATGCTCTGAATTAAGCCTGTCTTGCAGGATACCCTCCAATGTATCTCAAGCTTGGTGATAATTTCTGGTTTGCATAGGCAATGCATGCAAGAGCTTTCTTCCAAACTAAGCAAATTTATCCAATTTCTGTTTTCTGTAGGTTTCTTAAACATGTTGCTTCTACCACATGCTTGGTTAGTATCAAGGGCCTTTGGTCTCTTCACTCCCCGTTTCTCTAGCCGTCAGCTTTGCTCCCTGCAGAGGCTTGCTGATGTAAGCAGAAGGGCTCTTTAGAGAGGAGCCTCTTTGGGGAGCTGCCATTTCACCATTTGGCCTTTTTGCTTCCTCATTCTGCTACAAGCTTGCACGCCAAGTATTCAAGGACCAGCTTTGGCTGAAAATGCAAGGCTTAACAGTTAAAGAAAACTGAGAATGCATCCAGTTTGCACCAGAGGGAGCCTCTGTAATTTGTTTTGTTGGAAGACAGCATGCAATTGGCAGTACACATATGACGTAAGTGTTTGAAAAGTTCATAGCCTAGCAAGCAGAGCCACGCCACTTTTGTCCAAGCTAGTGGCAAAGAGACTGGCCCATCTGTGAGGAAAGTCCTTGGGCTGAGGGCTCTTCCCCTCTTCCCTTTCTTTTTTCCTTGTTTGTTTGGTTTTTTTTCTCCTTCATTGTAATTTTTTAAAGGAAGTAACAGCATTTCAGGGAGATGGTGCAAACAGCACAATCGGATTTATAGCATTTCTGTTATCTGTTTCTCATTAATATTGATTTTTTTATAATTCATCTCTGACAGCAAACATGACTCTTACCAATAAAAAAAAATTCCTCTCTTCCGTTCCCAGCTTTTCATGAATGAGAGATACGTGTCTTGCTCACTCTGAGCAAAACATTTACTACTTCTCTACATGGTTAATTACAGTTTTTCGCTTTGTTTTCTGGCACTCCTAAACGATTGCTGCAAGTTTCTCACCAAAGTCTGGAACTGAGAAAATAATTTCTTGAGAGAACTGCATTCCCTAAGTTAAATCATAACATGCTGCTCATTTTTCTAGACTTCAAAACTCGTGTAACGCTGGGGCATTATAACACGCTTTTGTAAATAATAAGATTGCAGATATTTGGGAAATGAGCTGGAGAAAAGTTCCAATAGTAAATTACTTCTTGATGCCAGAAGGTGACTTTTTTGTTGTTACCAATCCCACGTGTTCAGACCAAGGAGGTAATTCCCCTCCCCACCAAATTAAGTCAACTGGTCTTAAAGTAAAGACAGATATGAGAGCATTTGGCTTTTATTTTTTTCTTCCCCTCATCTGATTTCTGCAGAACTGGAACAGTTTCAGGCACAAACAACTTTTTCTCCACCAGCATGGAGAAAGCTCTCCTTAAAGCTGAAAGCTGCAGACCACAGACTTGGGCAGCATGAGGACCATGCTCAGGCATAGCCACCTTGGACACCCCACCAGGTAAACTGGGTTTGTT
The DNA here is from genome assembly GCA_011801015.1 of Ardeotis arabs. NCBI lineage: Eukaryota > Metazoa > Chordata > Aves > Otidiformes > Otididae > Ardeotis > Ardeotis arabs. The sequence goes on along the minus strand of JAAGAY010145394.1, from coordinate 11,634 downwards.
CTTCACGTGCCTACATCCACAAAATGCTCTGATCTACCTTCTTATTTAAATGTGACTTGAAAGGAAAGTGTATGTGTGTGCCTTATCTTAGCCTCTAGCGCATGGGTTTTAAGGAGTGGTGGAGAGATTTGAGGGGGAAGAGAGAAATATGTTATATGAGAAACATGGGGCTTATCAGCCTGGTTTTCTCCCATGCCAGGGGAGATGCATGCGTGTCTGGAGCAGTACAGTGAGTCTGAGATCATACCTGTCCAGCAAATAAAACCTGGTGGGTTGAAATAGAAACCCACTTTGGTTGAATATTTAAGACTCTGTTTTCCTGAAGGCAACTTGCTTGTTGCAGGCAAAACAAAATAAGAACTAGGCTGCTATCAGTAGGCAAGCTGGTCCTCTTCTTGTTACAGAAAAATCCCCGACCTGCCCAAATTAGCCAAATTGAGAAAGGTCAGCCCTTCTTCACAGGCCATCCTGTGCCCATCAGGCTGAGGGTACTCCAGGGATGCTTTGTGCCCCCGCTCTGCCTGAGGGATGGAGGTGAGGAGCTGTGCACTGCACAAAGCAGATTAAAAAATAAATAAATCCCCTTTTGAAACCTGATCCACTGCTTACAGCTGTAGCTTGTGTTCCAATATTGAAAAACGCATTTAAGTGCCATTCAAGAATAGCCACACAGAGCGCAGAGACCATACTTGGTTTTTCTCATCACATATCAGGCTGGTTTAGTGTTGGGTGCATTGCAAATCCCCCAAAATAAGAGGAGTGAGGAGGATGGGAAGGAAGATGGAGAAACTGGAAGGAGCATGTGGTGATGGAGGGCTGGAATGATGGGATCGACAACTTTTTGGTTGCTGGGCATTTGAAAGGGGTTGGAAACAGGGTGTGAAGTTATCAATAGCTGTCGGGAAGCGTTGCCTGTGTTTGCTGCTTCACTCATGGCTTCGTACTTAAAATGGAAAAATTGATTGGTTTCAGAGCACTCCGTAATCGATACAGCATGTTTGGATGAATATTGCAGCTTTCCACTTAATTAGAGGTGACTCGGTTGTTTAGTATTTCAAATCAGTAAAATGATCCTATCAACACTGTAATTTCCTAAGAAGGGAAATATCACCTTGTTTTCTGGTCGTTGCTTTGTTTTATGCATATGCATCCTTATTTCTGCATTTGCTTATGCTGTTTGCTTTAGTAAATATTCTTTAGTGTTTTTGCAGGCTAAAATTGAGCAGAATTTGTCTTTGAGCAGAGCTTGACATAAAAGTTTAATCTGCAGCTGAAATACTCATTTTTCTTTTTTCTCACAGGGATGTAAAAGGAGAACAGAGTAATTGCACGAAGCATGGTCATTGCACTCCAGCGCTCAAGCCCTGGCCGTCAGTGAGAGGGGCTGCGAGCTGGCTTTTGGCAGCATCTTTGCAAGTGTCTGCAGAGCCTCCAGCACTCACACCGGTTGTCACCATCCACAGTGCTACGGAGACGACATCTCGAAAACCAGGCCAACTCTCACTTACAGCTTCATTTGTACCATGATGTTTTTATGCCACTATAAAATGCCAAGCGATGCCCTACAGCAGCGTGACTGATGAGCACATGCCTTGTGCCCTGAGCAGCCCTGGCACTCCTGGGGATGTGAAGTGAGCAAAGGGAGTCTCGTGGCGTCTCCAATTAGCCAGCTCTCCAGCACACCACGGGTGCCGGAAGGGGATTTGTGCCTGCTAAGGCAATCGACTGTCGCTGCAGGGAGATGTGCTAATGAATTTATCACGCAGGACTGAAGTACACAGGTATGAAGGAGGAGCTAAGGACCCTGCTGTCACAGGTACTTTCAGGATCAGGAGCAGACTTGGGTGTCCCGAACCAGAACTTTAACAAATTTCAGGTTTCTAACTCCATAAAATCCTGATCAGGACAATATGATCCAGAATCAGAACAACACAGTGTCTCTGACCTTCCTGACTGTACACTGACAATATTGGGTCCTTCCCAAGTGTCGTTTGCTTTTAAAGAAGTGTCTGTCAGAGACAGACTTGCCTCTCTTGTAGACATAGAAACCGAGAGGCCAGAGTTTGCATGAGGGGAGAGTGACATGCGGCTGGTAGGCTTCACCGAAGCCATGCATGGCCACACTTGTACTCTGTTCTTGCCATCCCACCTAATCATGTTATCATCTACGCCATAGGAGCAAGGGGACAATGAGAACGATATCTGCCTTGCAAAGCTGAAACTAGAGGGCTGGGCAGTGTGGAGGGGATGTAGATGCCTGAGCAGAGCTTTGCTGCCACACTGAGATGAGTGTCTAAAAATTCAACCTGGAGGCACCCATGTCACCATGTGGATGAGCCCGTAGGTCCTGTCCTTTCACAGTTGCTGGCAGCCAGTGGGTCTGGATGTGGCTGGCAGTTGCCTTGCCCAGGTGCTGAGGTGGATATGGTTTTGCCCTGCTCAGGTGCAAGTAGCATTTGCAAAGACACTGTCTGCAGGAGAGCAACTGATGAATGGACCCAGGGAGGCATGCAACAATGAATGAGCTCCATAACCCTTGGCTCTGTCCACTCTTCTGTTCTTTAATAACACCCTAAACAAGGTTGAACTGCATCAAATGCCTCCAGCAGCATCCCGAGCATAGAATCATAGAATCATAGAATGGTTAGGGTTGGAAGGGACTTTCAAAGGTCATCCAGTCCAACCCCCCTGCAAGGAGCAGGGACATCTCCAACCAGATCAGGTTGCTCAGAGCCTCATCCAACCTGGCCTTGAATGTTTCCAGGGATGGGGCATCCACCACCTCTCTGGGCAACCTGTTCCAGTGTTCCACCACCCTCATTGTAAAAAATTTTTTTCCTCATATCTAATCTAAATCTACCTCCCTCTATTTTAAAACCATTACCCCTAGTCCTGTCACAACAGATCCTGCTGAAGAGTCTCTCCCCTTCTTTCCTATAGGCCCCCTTTAGGTACTGGAATGCTGCTAGGTACTGGAATGGTACTAGGCATGCTGAGACAGCCTGTCATATAGGCTTTTAGCACACCTCGGTGTAGGTTTTTCCTGTCACAAGGCTATTTAAGCTTGATGCCTGGCCATTAGCTGCCAATCTACTGCCTGGAGAAGCAGTTCAAAGCAGGATATTTGGTTGGTGGTCAAAGGAGTCATTTTTAAAATATATCTATATATACACAGACATATATATAGATAAAACTAAATACGGCCTTACCCCCTCCCAGCAGCTGGGTCTGCCCAGCAGTCCCCCAACTGTGAGTGCTCACAAGGTCTCCTCTGGTGTCACCAAACCCCTGCAAAGGCAGATTTCCTCCAAAGGGAACGAAAAAGACACAATAAAACATGGCTAAGCTGTAACAGGAGCCTGTCTGGGGACACTCAGCATCAGCCAGCACAAAATGCCTAGGCAAGCAGCCTGAGGTGCCTGCTGATTTATTCAGCCTTTGGTTTCACAGTTGAAGCTTCCAGTCCTCCTCAAATTGTGCCTGTGCCTGTGAGAAGATGTGGAAAGGGAAGAGGAAAAAAGGGAAAGTAGGAAAGAAAAAAGACAAAAAACTTTTGCCCCTTTTGGTCTGGTTTTAATTGCTGACACATCAAAATTTGAAACAGTCCGATTACCTCTTAACAGCACATTGGAGATTTTGAGTGGCTCCTGTTGGTATTTAAATATAGATCAGGGTGGTGGGAGATCTAATTAGGTGCTATCTGGTTGCATTGATGTTGTCCTGAGAAGCAGCGATCTCTCAGAGACCAGAACAATCTTTGAGGTAAGCAGAGAAAGAGGCTTGCCATCAGAAAGGTGCTGCCATCATTCCCCAAGAAGAAAGAGATTAAATTAGACCATTCCTCATTTCAAAATGGGATTCCTTCACCTCCAGGTTACCAGGACTGAGCCTGAAAGTGGTGAGCAGTGGAGATGGGTGATGATGAGACGATGGTGACTTCCAAATGTTCTTTCATCATAATGGCTTGAAAATCCTGTGAAGTTGCGAAAGCTATTTTTTTCCCTGATTGATTTGGACTTCAAACCAGCCTTTTCTAAGAGGTTTTTTTTTAATATGATTGTCCTCTTTTTCATCCCTTCGTCTCCTCTCTCTCTCTTCCCCTCTATAACCTCTCTCCTCTCCCAGTATTATCCACTGTTGTGTTGTATTTTTCCTCACCATGTGCTGCCTGCGAGGCAAGCAGGAAGAAAGAACACGGGTCTTTTCCGGCTGTCCCTCCAGTGACCATCATAGGCAGATTCCATAGCCCCCAGGGCACAGCTCCTCCTGAAGCTGGAGGAAATTATACAAAGTCAAATGAAATTCAGTTTTGCATCCATCCCACCCCTGTAGGTCTGCTTGCCTTCCCCAAACCATAATACCTAAGCTATCAGCAATGAAAGCAAGGTGTAAAAACACCACAAAATGCTCTGTGGAGTGTGGACCTGTGCTGGGATTTCTTCTCGTGATCTTTCTGATCCCAGTGGTTTTGGTGAGAATTAAATCATCTAAATTCCCTAACAGTTTTATTTGCATGTATTGATTTGTGGAGAGTCAGGAAGTTTAAATTGGAGTGATTGATTGGCGCAGCGTTAGCTCTGATCAATATGGCACCTTTAAATGAATACAGTCATCTTGCACTTAATTAGAGATGACTTGGTTATTTCATCGAGCATTTCATGTCAGGAAAGGTACCCAACGTGGCTGTTCAGCTCGCTGCGAAGGGGAACATAGCTGGAGGCTGGTTCCAGTTTGCCCATAGATCTGTAAAAGCAGATGGAGAGAGACAGAAATTTGGAAGCGGGGCATTAGCCCAGCAATACTGAACCTCACTGCTTTTGCTGAGAGATGGTGAAAATGAAAAGCAATTACCCTCTGTCGTCCCTGCATCATGCTGCAGTAAATGTTCAAGTGTCCACAGCAAAATGGCCTCCCCAGTAGTGGGGGATGCAGCTTGGTCTCCAAAAGTCTCTAGGATATAGCTGAAGCCCTTAGGCAGGAGAGGAGAGCAGGACTGAGAAGGGTACTGGACCACAGCCTCTGTGCTACAGTCAATCAGTGGTGTAACTGTCGAGCCGCCGTGCCACACCAAGTGGACCTCTGTGTCATTTGTCATAGCAAACAGCCGCAAAAGAGGATGATGTGTTTTTCAAAGAAACAGAAATGTATTTGACCCATAGAAAAGTTTAAGTGAAAAAAAATCCCTAAAAAAAGATAAAGTAAAAGTAAGATGCCTATATGATTATTTATTTCCACACAGTCTATTTGACAGCATTTATGAATGTTCCAGTTGCTCATCCTTGTACTCTGTGGATTATGCATGTTAGGGGATGAAGTCCATGAGCTGCATGCCAACATATGGCCAGACAGAACAGGAGATAGCCCCAGCACCCTAGAGCACAGCGATCCCTGGGGCAGAGGGGTGTGGGGGACCAGGTTCCCCCTTGGCCACAGGTGTCTCCTGGTTCCCACTTCCAGGGGAGCTTCCTTGGCACTGGCATCCCGTTTTGGGGGTTTGCCCGAGGTGATGGAAGGAAAGGCCAGGCGCGGGTCTGCTGACGCTCAGTCCTGCTGGAGTTGGTTTAATTCCTGTGCCGCTTAGCACTGGATGTTTAGTCATAGATTCCCCAGTTGCACGCAGCCAAAGCACAGCTGAGCACTCATCAGGCATTGTTATTAAAATTTTATTATGTAAATTAATTGCATACATAAGCACTGGCATAGCACACTGGAGTGCAGGCTTTGCAGAGTCAGAAAATGCCTGCAACTTCTCTGGATTTCCACAGTTTGAAAATGTTTCCTTTCCCTTCCAGAAACACCAAAGCACAGAAATAAGTTTTTCTTACCCCAGGGCAAGGACATAAATCATCCAGCACAGAAAAAGGGCATCTGACATAAGGAAGGAAGGATACAGCGAGGCAGTGTGCGGTGTGCACAGTTCCTCGGTGCAGTGGCGTTAAGTACCGCCACGCCATCACATCGCCAGCGTGCTTTCTGAGGCGTATTCCCTGATTTCGATGCAAATAGCAAAAGGTTTTCCGAGATAGTCATTAACTAGTTCCAAACAAATACTCACTGTAGCTTGGCTGTACTTATCAATATTAAAATGTTTCTTCCCCCTTGCTCTATTGCTTATGCAATTGGTCTTCAGCTACCATCACCCCCGCGGTGGCTTGGGAGCTGTTTCTCTGCTGGGGTTGGATGGGCAGCTGTTTTTCCTCCTGGACCGTGTGTCGTGGGAAAAGGCTCAATCTTGATATCTGTTGGTCTGAAAACTTCTCAGAAATGAGCTCCACAGTTTTGGTTTTTTTTCCCTCTGCAGATGTAATCCCATGCTGTGTGGAAATGGACACCGCACCACGGGGTCTCCGGTGTAATGTCACTTTGATGTTAATTCATCTCCCTTGGGAGCCTTTTGCAAACACGGGGGGCATGCGATGATACAGACCATCCAGTGGAGTAACTCTCTAACCTGTCTGGATCTTCCTCGTGCTCCATGTCAAAAAAACCCCGCAACATTGCAGTCAGAGCATTCCTCATCAGTTCATGGAGTTAATGAAGAGTGCATCTGCTAAGCTGATTTATGTAAACAAAATAAAATAAAATTGTGGGTGCAGAGGGCAAGCCTGGGTACCAGGGGATGGGAGATGAGCTGAAGAGACGTGAACTCATGGATGGGGAACGAGCCCCCAGGTTGGCACCACTGCAAAAGGCTGGAGGTAGGAAATGAGGGACCTGTGCATGCCAAGGAACCAGTTGTTTGATAAATTACCAGGCAAATTAAAACAATTAAGCTACACTTCCTATCAGCTGCTTGCAGTAATGAAGTTTGACACTAATGAAATCAGCCACTCAATTTTTTCCCTCCCTGTTCTGGAGAAAAAGCTGTGGGAAGGCACGAGAAGTGAACCAGGGTCAAAACTAACTCCACGCAGGCTTCATCATGCAGCACCAAATTCCACTGTCAGTGTTTAGGGTGGGATTTTTTACTTCTTATTTCATATACAAATGTTTTGTTGCAGTGCCACCCATCTCTCACTTCTGCAGCTCAGGCACAGGAAAAAAAAAAGGAGCACATGCTCCCTGCCTGTTGGAAATTTAGGATAAAGAAATTTTGAATTTGGGAAAGCTGAGAAAAACATAGGCATGCATCTGGTGCATTGGAGTTAGGGGACATCTTGCAAAGCCATGTAGCTCTGTTATTGGTGACTCTGTGGTGCTGTAGAGGATGGCAAACAGGAAACTGGTGCAAGACATGTTTCCTCTGTCTGTCTCCCTCCACACTGCCAGCAAAAATTGAAAGATTAACTGAAAAATCTGAGATTAAAAAAAAAAATATACAAAGGGTGTCAAGAGCTGGGCAGTAAATAAACCTCTGGCATTGCTCCCAAGACTTGGCACCTGTATGGAGGGATACGAAAAAATCTGCCTGCACTGCTCCTTGTACACCCTCCCCCTTCAAGGGAAAGTATTCCCTCTTGGATGTATGAAATACTCAGACACACACACATGCAGAAGAAATGCATAGAGGCTGCTAGCTTTCATAAGTGATACAATTTTTGTAAGGGGAACTCCAATATTGTGATCCTCATGAACAAGGAGTTGCTTGCTGCTCCGTGTCAGTAATTTTGAGTTCATTTCCTAAAGGACTCAAGTGCTCTTCTGTCCCATCAACCAAAGTTCTCCCCCCTCAGCAGCAAAATCTGATGGGTTTCATGGATGCCCATCTTCTCTAATGTGCTGGGCTCCTGCAGCCCATGGTCCAGAGTAGGATGAGAGGAGGTTTAGCTGCAAGTGGAAGCTGGTGTGAACCAAGGGGACCCAAAGCAAAGCCAGGGAGATGCTCCTGGGCCTGGGGTGATGCACAGGACATTGGCCCTGCTGTGTAACCTCAGGTCACCTGAGGCTGCCTGTGGACGGAGATCTGATGTAGTGAGTGGCCTTGGTCAAGGTAAAGTACAAGCCAAACAAACATGAAGAAGAAACCACATGGAAGGAGTCCCTTTCAGCATACATGAAACAAAGCATTTGGAATTTCTCTGCAGAAGGTAGCAGAATATTTTCCTATTGAGACTGTCCAATTTTGGGTAAATACAGTTTTTAATTATAAAACATATTTAAATGTGTTCAGTGTGAGACTGGGGAACCTTGAGGGAGAGACAGGCAGGAGAAGGAGGGGCAGCCGGGAATGTTGTGGGGATGACAGGTCTGTCTTTGGGAGGAGAAAGCTGTCCTATCACCCTCGTGGAGTAATCCCCTACAGTGGCACTGCCACCACGTCTCCCCTGCACATGCCAGGGTGTGTTAAGTAAGTGGTAGCTGGACTCTAACAGAGGCTAGAGTCAAGAGGATTTTTTCAATATGCCTTTTTTCAATCTACTCTTAAGCAGAGCCACTCAAAGAAAGTAGTAATTATTTTAGTATTTTTCCCCTTCCTACTCCACAAATGTGGCTTTGCAAGTCCCCAGAGAAAATTTTAGGGAAGAAAACAGGCACTTTTAAAATATTTGTTTTACATACATTCCTAACAACATATTTGCCAGGGACCAGGAAAGGTTTTTTCTGTTTTATTCTTTTTTTCTTATGAGAGATAAAAATGCCAATGCAGGCCATTATGGATTGATGAGATGCTGGCATATAATTATGAACCAAACTCTCAGCTTTCTGCACCCCTGTCTGCCCTTGGGCCCATACAGTAGCCACCTAGACCGAAATCTGCATCCATCGGTCTTGCCTTCCTCCTCCCTCATCCCTTTGATGATGGCAGGTCCATCATCTCCCTGTAATTACAGACCAAGCCAGGCTGCCAGGCAGCAGGGACAAGGCGCAGGGTGCCCTTGGGGATGGCAAGGGAGGACTTAACTTACCTCTTCTCCCAAAGATGGGGGAAGAGAAGAAACAATAAGAGCTGATCTGTGTGTAATTTGAGGGTGAGAATGTTGTGGTCCTGAGCACATAAGCTATGTATTATTTTGCCTGGAGATTGGATGCAAAGTTTCGCTGCTTCCTAGCAAAGCTGGTGGTTGCTGGAAGCAGGAGGAGCAGACGGAAGGAAGGAGAAGGGAACTTGTGGAGTAGCTATGGGAGAGACCTGGCTGGCTGGCTGTGCATGAGCTCACACAGGCTGATGTGGTAAGAGGTGCTTGTGGGAGCCCTGCATGACTGATGGGCAAACCAGCTGTAGTCTCTGCAGCCAGCTCTCCTCCCATCTCATCTGAGTGTGGTTCAGAGCAACCTGGCCCTTCCAGAGGTCTAAAACTGGGCTTGGTGGAGTTGAAGGCCATCTGCCTTGTCTCTCATTTGTGAGCAATTTTCAGACCATGTTGATGGTGTTGTTCTTCTGAAAGTGCATGCCAGACATTTAGTGCGGTTTACTGAAGAAAAGTTGGTTTTAATGGTATGACCTTCAGCTGTAGGGAATATCTTAAAGCCAAGACACAAGGGCTTCCCCCTCCCCAGTGCTTTGCAGTTTGTCCCAGTGAGGGGCAGGGGCAGTGACTGGCTGTGCTGCTGCAGCCCTGATGGCCCTACAAACCTGGCCAGAAACTTTGCTGTATTCCAAACATTTAATAAAGTCTGCCCTTGTTGTACGACCTTACTGAAGGGTGGCTTGTCACAGTCATAAAGCTGATGCTGTAATTAAAGCAGAAGCTGCTCCAGATGAAGAAGCCCAATCCCCAGGCTGCCATGGGGCAGGCAGACCCTGCAAAGACCAGGTCAAATGTTTGGCTACATCTTTAAACTCAGGGAGGAGAACACATTTTATACCATGGAAAAGAAAAATGACTGCCAGCCACACCCTTCTCTGCTTTCACCTCTTTTGCTAATTAATTATACAACTTTTTTTTTTTTGCATCTGTTCCTGCCATTTGTTTTTTATATGCAAGGGCATGTGGTAGACCTGCTTGACAGAATGCAGCTCATTTGGGCACAGCACAGTTGATCTATGCTGGGTCCAAAGGTTCACATCTATGCTGCAATTGCTAGACACTGGGTTTGTTTCTGATTCATTTTTGTTTTTCCTTCTTCCTTTTGTGTCTCCTGTCATGCTCATTAACTACAAGACGCCTCGCTCCAAGGAAGAAACAAGGCATTTTCAAGCCATCCTACCCTGCCAACAATGATGAATTTGGGCCAAGGTGTGGACATCTAACCAAATAGAAAGCTGGCAAATTTGACGTGAACAAAGCAAGTGTATCCTCTCGCAAGGTCAACAGAACTTGACTGCTCCACAGAAGCAGTGAGGACAAGAGCTTGGCAGGATTTAAGGTAAATGCCTTCAAATTTTTTTTTATTTATATGTAGATAAGAAGTAAAGGCACATAGTCATACACTGCCCTCAATGCCTTTTTTTTTAAAAAAAAAGTGAGCAAAACAAGCAAGAAGTATGGGAGGGAAGGAACATCACCTGGGACATCAATGAGTATCTGAGTTGGCGTCTAACAGAACTTGTTCTCTCTCTGGAGCCAGACACCAGGCTGTGGGATCTGTACCCCATCATGGGGTTGGGGCTGGCCAACCTCTTGGCCCTACAAAGCCATGGCCTCTCAGTGACCCTTGGCAGCTCAAAATCCAAAATGTGCTTGGCTGTTTGACCCCCACAGCTGGCAGCTGAGTCTTTGGCTTGAAAGTCAGATGCACCCTTGACTGTAATGCTTGCAGGCTTCCTGAGATCCTGTTCTTGTGTTCTCCCTTATTCCCAGCCCCCATCCCTGCCTATGCTGGGGGGAACTCAGCCTCTTCCCTTAGAGGAGCCTGGCCCTGGGTCAGTGTGTGCATTGGGGTCACTTCAGTGAGGTCTGGGGCTGCTGTTTGCTGCTCCCCTCCTAGCTCTGCTACCTCGAGGCTTATGTGGAGGTTGAGGGGGTGACTTTGGCCTCGGTGCTGCTCTCAGTATGGGTCACCATCAGTGGTGACCATACAGTGCAGTCACCATACAGTGCTCAGCCTGTTCATAAAAAGGGTGTATTATTTGGGTGGTCTGTTTAATGACTATAACACTGCCTTCAACCCCTTTTTAATTCTCCTTGGGAGATGCTGAGAGCTTCTGCTTTCCTGTGATATTACTGTCTTTTTGGAGACTTTTGTAAGTCCATGGGGCCAGGATGTAAGTAGCTGGTTTGTCTCCTAAGCGTGTCTGGATAGAAGTGATACAGCCAAATACAAATTAGTGAAAGACATACAGCTCCCAGAATTTTGACTGTAGTTTTGGGGCTAGTGGTGATGAAATACAGCAGCTATATGGGAAGGGTGCAGGAGGCCTCCCTACTTCTAGCAGCCTGGAGTCACACAGGGCGCAGGCACCAGGCCTGGAAACGCAACCCATCTCTAAGTCTCCCTTTCCCAGGGGTTCAGCAATGTAAGTTGGAAGCTGTAGCAAAAATAATTTCATTTATGGTGTTGTCCTTGCTTGACAGAAGGTCAGCCACTGCAGGAAGGGTTTTCTGTGTTGTCTCCACCACCAGCAGCAATCGCCAGTGAGCTGGGTACTTTCCTTGTAGGAAAGGAAGCAACGATTCATCTCAGTCCTATTTTCTCCAGCCACAGCAAAGCTAGAACAGCAGGAGGCATTTTTCATTGCTCATAGCTCCAAATCTCTTTTTGTCTAATAGCTAGTCAAAACCACTCTGCTTTTTCTTTTGGGGGGGGGGGGGG
>JAAGAY010145393.1:0-21294 GCA_011801015.1 Ardeotis arabs | reverse complement strand
GGCAGGGGGTGGGGGGGGGGGCGAGGGGCCGCCCCGCTCGGCTTGGAGCAGGGGCGTTTGTTTGAACAGCTCCAGAGCAAAGAGCAGGGGAAGAAAGTTTGGGCTGGGAGCGTGGTTTTTTCCCCAGACGTCAGCACAAGGCGGAACAGGGGCTGGGGAGGGAGCCGGACTCACAGGGCAGCCGTGACTTTTTTTTCCTCTTCTGTTTTGTTTTGTTTTAAATTATTATTATTTTTTCCTCTCTCTTTTTTTTTTTTTTTTAATTTTGGGGGGGTGGGGAAGGGGAAGAGGGCCGGGGAGCGGCCCAGCACCTCGAGGTGGGCTGCGGGCTGGGGGTGGGAGCCATGGACTCGGCGCCAGCCTTCGCCATGGACAAACCCTTCGCCCCCAGCGCCGTCCGCGGTCCGGAGCCTCCCGAAAATCCTCAAAGCCGGAAAAACTTCAGCGTCAGCCACCTCCTCGATTTAGAGGAGGTGGCGGCCGGTATGAACGGGACCCCCCCGGCCGGCCCCCCGCCCGCGGGTGGTGGCAAGGCCATGCCGGAGCCGTCGGGAGGCAGCAGCGGCAGCGAGGCAGCACCCCAGGACGGTGAGTCCGGCCGTTTTCCCCGGTTTTGGGGCAGCTTTGGGGATGGGGTGTCCCCGCCGTCCGTCCATCCGGCTGTCTGTCCCGTCCCCGTCCCCCCCCGCCCCTGCCTCGGGCCGGGCTGCGGAGCCGGTGCGCAGCGCCGGGCACCGCGGACAAAGGGGGTCGGTGTCCCCCCGCGGGGGGAGGTGGGGGGGGGAACTGGGTGGAGGTGAGGGGTAACCCCCGTCGAGGCGAGCCGACACCCCGATGGCTGGGGCAGAGGGACATCGCACCAGCGGACAGAGACATTGCACCGGGGACGGGGGGCACAGGGATCCCGCACCGGTTGTCCCCGGGTACGGGACAGTTCCGAAGCAGCCGGTGCCTCCCGGGGCTGCGCGGCCTGCGGGGTCCCCCCAGTTCCTCCAGGGGGACCGGGACGCAACCGGTCTCCGGGCCGGTAGCACCGGCAGCAAGGGGTCGGCGGGGACAGAGCCGGGGCTGGGACGGGGGACGAGGACCGACCCCGGACCCGGTTTCGTGGCGGTCGGTGCTGGCTGGAGGCGCGGTTTTAGCGGGACAACCACGCCAGCATGGGGGGCTTCACGGCTGCTGCCCGCATCGGGCAGTGCGCATCCCGGCTCCGGTACCCGGGGCCGGGGCAGGATTCACCCCATCCCTGCTGCAAAGCCCCGGTCCGAGGGCACCCGATGGCCCCCAGAGCCCCCCCGCCCCGGAGCCGAGGGTCCTCTCAGGGCAGAGAGGCGGCGGGGAGGAAGATGAGGATGGAGGAGAGGGGAGGCAGAGCGTGGGGTGGAGGTGCAGCCTCGCCACTTCCCCACGGGCCGGGCTGTGGTGCCCATCCCGAAGGCACGCTGGGTGACATCACCAAACCTACCCCCAGTTTTGGTACCCGGGCTTGTTTTCTGCGGCCCTTGGAGCACAACGCTGGGGTGCTGATGGCCCTGCCAAGCACCCCCGCGATGCTGGGCAGCCCACCTGGTGAAGGGGGCTCAGCCCATCCCCGATGCTGCCCAGACCTGCGGTGAGGGGCTCCCAGTGGGACCCCCCCCCCCACAGGGTGCTCCCCCTGTCCCCCTCGTGGCTCCCGCATTGTATGTGGGTCTGATGCATCTTTCTCCCACCTATATCTCAGTCCCTGCACAACTTCCACGGAGAAGCCCCCCCCGAGCCCCCAGGCTGCCTCTGCTTGGGATGCCGAGGGCTGGGTGAGGCTGGGCGCTGCTCGCTGGGATGGTATCTGGTATTTTTGGCATTATTTTCCGTCCTCCCTCCCCTTCCCTTGGGTTTTGTTTGTACTTTTTGCATTGCTTTTCGGACTGCGGGAGGGGTTTTTCCTGCTGATGGGTCCGTATGGGGGGACAGTGTGGGATCAACTCAGCTTTCGGAAACCCAGCCCAGCCCACAGCAGCCAGCTTGTCTCACAGGGCTGTGTGTAAAACAGCAGCAAAATGACCACGCTGCCCAGCTCCTAACGCACCTCAGAGAGGCTCAGTGGGGACCACGGACGATGCAAATACCAGAGAGAGAGGCAAGGGGAGTGGCCAATCCCCACAAGCCCATTTTTCACCCTAAAAGCCCATTCCTCCTGGGGCAGAGGCCCTGTTGGTTTTGGCCAGCTCATCCCGGCACCACTGGACCACGGGGGATTTTTCCCGTTAGTACCTGTTTTGGCGAGGTTGCAGGGATGAAGACACCGTCAGCATCTGGGATGCTCCAACAACCCATCCAGGAGTGCAGCCCTTTCTCCCCTTGATCCCACCTGGAGAGAGAAATACCCGAGCAATGGGAGCTGAGAGAAGTGAGCAAGAGAACAAGGAAACAGAGAAGAAAACCTGCGTGCGTGCAAACATCGACTCGTGAGAGCCGTTACCCACTGCCACTGCCTAAACCGGGATGCAATGGTCTAAATCGAGATGGGGCGACTTGAAATCCCAGGCAAATGCCCTGCCTTTGCCAGCATCAGCCTTTCGCTACACATCTGCAATGCTTTCGGCATCAGCGCGATGACAGCAGAGGAACTTTTACTGGTAATGTTATCTTTTATTGGCATCCTGAAGTAAAACAGCCTCTCAGCATTTTCTCATCTTCCTCTTCACCACCGCTGATTTTTTTCTGCCAGATACAAGTTTGGAGCCCACAGGTGGGTGGCAGTGGGTTTGTTATCAATGCAAACGAACCGCAGTACCCAAGTGTCACTCCGCAGGATGCGGCCCTGCGCTCTGGCTGGAAAGCTGTTGTCTGGGTCATCGCTCCAGCGAGCTGGAGGAAGAGCAGCGCTGAGCCTGCTGCAAAGCCCTGGCACCCCCTCGCTGGGCAGGGCTGGCCGTGGGCGGGGGGGGGGGCGGGGGCTGCGCTGGCAGCGCTGGCACAGGGATGCTTTAGGCAGCCCCAGGCTGTGCTCAGCAGACTGTGACCTTGACAAAACCCTCTCCCACTCCCCAGGCAGCCACAGCAGGAGGAGGTTTCTGCTCCCGAAGCTGGCAGAGACGGAGAAGCTGGGCACAGGGTTTTATTCTTTGCAGAGGGGATTCAACCCCTTCCTGCCCTCACCCACCATCCCTGTCCCGCAGCCCACCCAGCTGGGGAGGGAGGCTGGGAACAGCGCCGCATCCTGCACGTTTCTCCTCCAGGATCAGCCCCTCCGTTAGTCCCTTGCAGGGCTGGCACATCCCTTCCCGCTGGCACTGTGGACCAGAGCCGTCCCCTCCTCACTCGCCAGCCAAGGGGGCTGCTCAGCCCCTGCCTTGGCCCCAGCCCCAATCTGGCCCTGAGGACACCCAGCGCATCCTTGCTGGGGGACAGCTGCAAATACCAGCTGTGCCACACGTTGCTGTGATGGCACCCGAAAATTAAGAGGCAGACATCCCGCAAGCCAGGCAACAGTGAAGAAACACCAACAAGGTGGTGAGGGCTCATCCTCATCTTCATCCTCATCCTCCCCCGGAGCGGTGCAGCAGCCTCCCGTCGAAAACCTTCCGCACAACTTCTGAGGTCTTGAAAGCTTGTTCACCTCCTTTCATTAGACTAACAAATAATATGTAACGCGAAACATCTGTTAACAACAGCCCTTAATGTTCTCAAGATGATAAAGCAGGAGGGTAATTTTAGCCAGCGGGCCTTGACTGATGGCTTTTCAAACAATGAACTTACTTTTGGTGCCGCCTGGGGATGGGAGAGGGAGTC
This sequence comes from Ardeotis arabs, assembly GCA_011801015.1. Taxonomy (NCBI): domain Eukaryota; kingdom Metazoa; phylum Chordata; class Aves; order Otidiformes; family Otididae; genus Ardeotis; species Ardeotis arabs. Next base: position 17,520 of record JAAGAY010145393.1, on the reverse strand, counting down.
AGGCGCTGGCTCCGGCAGTCGCTTCGGGGCTGAAAACCCAGAAAGAGCCACTTTTGTCATGGCTGGGCTCAGACGAAGGGCTGCGGCCCCTCCGAGGGGATGCTCCATCATGGGGCAGGCATGCATTGCCCGTTCGGCTGCGGCCAGTGGGATGGGGTGATGGGGTGGCCCCTGGACATCCCATTTGCAGAACAGCTCCTGGGGCCCCTTCCTCATCCCCGGGGCGGCCGGGACCCTCCAACCTGTGCTGGGGCTGTGCGAATGCTGAGCAGAGTAGCGATGAAGCAAGAGGAGAGGCTGCATCCAAGGGGGCAGAGGGGTTAAGATGATGTTATAGCAAATTGGGTTTAATTACCTAAACGAGGGCAGCTGAAAAGGGAAAAGTGAGGTGGGGACCTGGTAACAGCATGGAAAAGGGGAAGGGGGTGGCTTTGGGGGTCAAGTGGTGGCTGATTGCCCCAAGTGGCTCCCAGGGCTAAGGCACCTTTCCCAAGGCAGAGCTGTCCTGGCTGATGTCCCCATGGTGGCCCAGCCCAGGGGCTGCGCTGGTCCTGGCTCACAGGACACATTTTGGCTGCACTTCTCTGCCTTCCCAAATGTTGCTTGTCCCCACTAGACAAGCTGCTTTCCACTGCCCCAAAACCGCAGGAAATCCCCCCACGCCCCTCTGCCCAAGAGGCTTTTGGGATGGCACCAGGACCTGCTTGCCCTGGCCTGGGGGATGCAGTTGGGATGCACTGGGGTGGGTGCAGCAAGGTGCAGCATGGGGTTTGCAGCACCCGTGGTCCCTGGCTGCTCCGCAGAACAGCATCCACTGAGGGCACCTGAGCAGAGGAGCCCTGATCCGTGGCATCCCACTGGGCTGGCAAACCTCCTGCAGGGCCCTTGGAGGGGACAGTCCCTGTGTGGCAGAGCCGGTGGCATCCGAAGCTGGGTGGGAGGCGAGCCAATTCGGTCCTTGTAAGGCCAGCACAGCCGAGCTGGGTGGCACCAGGACAGGAGGCATCCTTGCACAGCTGTGGCTCTCAGAGACTGGACATCATCTTCACCGTTCCCAGCATGTGCCTGGGGGGACATCTCCTCCCTGGGAGGGCTTTGAGGGCTGCAAACCCCAAGACAAGGGGTTTGTCTCCCTGCAAGGACAGGGCCCACGGGGCTGGACAGTCCCCAAGGTGGGGATCTTGTGCCCAAGACCAACACTCACCCAGTGCCCAACACTGGAGGGTCCCTGGTGCAGCACCCATCAGCTCTGTATTGAATAAGCACCAATTAATCTGGGCGGGAGCTCCCCACCCCAGCCCGCCTCCCGTCCCTCCACATTTGTTAGCGCTTAGCATGAGGCTAGCGACAGCGAGGGATGGATGGGGAGCCTGACGTGTCCCGTCTTGCCCAGACAGTTTCCAGCCGCTCGCAGGGAGCCCAGCGTGTCAGTGAAAAAAAGGGGACAGCCCCAACCTGCAGCATGAATCCTCCAGCCAGGCTTCCCCCTCCCTACCTGGGGACCCCCCCCATCCCAATCTGGCTCTCACCCTGTCACTGTTGTGGGGCCTGCTGTCCCACACACAGGCTCCCTGGGGGTCCCCTGTCCCATAGACAGGGGAAACTGGTTGCCTGAGTCTTACCCATCCAAAAAAGGGTGAGCAGGAACAATGCTGAGAGGCTGAGTTAGGTCACAGCTCTGCCAAAACCACCCAGCGCAGGCATGGAGGGAACCTCGGGTAGGGGTTACAGCTGGGAGATAATGGGGTCTAACGGGGTTTCTGGCATGGGGCGCATCCTGGTCCTGCTGCTCTGTGCTTCCCTGTCTCCTCCGGCCGGAAGGGTGACAGCCACTCACCATCCTGCTGCTCCCATGGCAACACACGTGCAGCACCAGGAGGATGCTCTGCACCCTGGGTTGCAGTCAAGCTCTAACTGACTTGTAGCACCTGGGCTCCAATTTGGGGAAAATTTACCCCTAAATGAGCTGAACATCCCCACCTGGGCTCCAGGCTCCCCCCACCCCAGCTTGGCGGGGCTCTGGGTTGGAGCAGGGGCTTTTGCAGCCCCGGGAGCATCCCTGTTTGCTCAGAGCCCTCCCCAGGGGTGCAGGGATACATACCAGCACGTTTCCTGCAGTGTTTGCAGGGCTCTGTGGGATCCCCGCACATGCTTGCATCCGTGCCAGGGCAGCTTCTGCCAGAGAGTAAAGAGAAAAAAACCCCAAAAGCAGGGCCTGGGGAGATGGATCCCCCCATGCTGGGGGAGCTGGAGAGATGGAGCAGCCTTGGCTGGGCCAGGAAAATCACTTTTTACCCCCCCAATTCTCATTGCTGGGATTTTTCTCCCCTCGGCACCCCCAGTGAGCTAGGATTTTGCAGGCGTTGCTGTGGGGGATGCTCGTTCCCACCCCGCCTCCACCTTTCCGGAGGGGAAAGGGTGCAGGAGCGTGGGGCAGAGCTGCAAACACATCCCTCAACAGGACCCGGAGGGGATCCCATGTGTGGGGGGAATACGGGGCTTTGCATCATTCCCGTGGGAGCCCCGGCAGCACCCACTGATGCGCTTTAAGCCCCCACAGCAGCTCAAAACGCCTGTGTCCCAGCCATGCCCAGCCCAGGAGGGTGCTGGGGCACAGGGACACCTTACTGGTTCCCCCCCCAAGCTGTTATGTCTAGCTCGACCAGGAACAGCTCAGTGCAAGACTATTTCCCCTCTTCTTTTGGGCTGTTATTTCAGGGAACGGGGCTGATTCACAGGAAAAATATGAAATTTCGACTCCACACAGCCAAGATGGGTGAATTTCAACGAATCAGCATTTTAAGAGCGGCAGGGCGTGTGTCTGTAGCTGGGAGGCTGATGAAATGATTTGAGGCTTTGAGCTGCCTCCTTAGAAACCCTCCTCTCTCCCAGGGAGCCAGGCTGATCACCCCTTCTCCCCGGCTGATTTCCTCCGGCAATGAGCAATTCCCACCCTGGGGCTGTAAAATCACGGAGCTGAGGGGATGGGGTTTGAAGCAGGATGGGGTATGGGTGCTTTGGGGCTGGCAGAGGCTTGGTGTCCCCAGGCTGGTACCTTGTCCCCTCCCTGCGGTGCAAGCAGCAGCTGGAAGGAGTTATCCTCCCAGGATGGGACCCCCTGAGCCACCGGGCAGGCTCCGAGCATCCTTTAAAACGCCGAGGTAGCCGGTTGTGGCCAGGCTGAGCTGGGACCGGGCAAGGATTTAGACCAGTGTTAACACAAATCAGCTTTTTTTCCTTACTGGAAAAAGCAACTGGGATGAGGGTGAAAGCACAGTGGGCAGAGGCAGCGGTCCCCTGCCCGGTCCCGGTGCCTACACGGGGACAGCGATGCCCAGCCGGGTCAGGGAGGATGGGGAAAACATCCTGTCCCGGTGAGGAAGGACTGATTTGGGGTTTCAAGGCGATTTTCTGACTCCTGTTGGCCAGCACTGCTACAGCACTGCAGAACTGGGTTGTTTTTCACTGAATGCCCCCAAATTTCCAAGAAGTAAAAAAAAAAAAAAATCCCACCCTCACCCCTGAGGCATTCCCAGCGTTCACGTTCACCCGCGGGACATATGGCTACGGGCGATGTTTCCCGGCCTTCCCACGGCGTAACGAAACGCCCCGTCCATGCTCAGCATCCCTCGCTGGACGCTTCCCTGCCCTGCGCTTCCCCTGGGAAAACCAGTGCCAGTGCTGGGACCTGCTGGGGGCATTGCTGGGGGCACAGAGCAGGGATCTGGTGCCTGCCGGTGGGGCAGGATCCCGTAGCAGGGAGTTGGGGTGAATGGGACGCTGATTTGATGATGTTTGAAGGTTGGATTTTATGATCCTTCTTTTCCAGCTGTAATGATCCTGTGATGTTGGAGGGATTGGGGGAAATTGTCCCAGTTTGGGGGTGCGGTGATACAGATGGGGTCTGCCTTGCCACCCCCCTCCCCTGCAGCTCTGCTGGGACTTCCCCAGCCACGCACGCTGCCGGGGTGCAACCGGCACCTTGGGGCGGGGGCGCAGGCGTTAATTGAGCAGCAGGCGTAACGAGGCCGCTGTGCTGCTCCTTCAGCCCAGGGGTGGGGGGCAAACGGCCCCCAGGAGCTGGGATAGGATTGAGGGGGGCAGCTCATGTCCCGGGGGGGCTCTGGGCGAACTGGGAGCCTTCAGAGAGCAGCAGAGCCAGCCGCCGGCCCCCTCCCCTTCCCTCCTCATCCCCCTTCGGAGCGCGTATAATAAAGCAGCTTTTTAGCTGCGGCTGCAGCGATAGATCAGGAGGAATTGTATGGGTCTATTAAAGTCTGCGTGTCTCTGGATGGAGACTGCGGCTAAGCCAGGCGCCAGGCTCGCGCACTGAACCAGATGTGGAGAGGCGCCATCCTTTCCAGCCACTGAATCCGAGAGGCTGCCGGCTTCACACGCGAGGAAACTGGAGTGCACATGGCGGGGGAGCCGGGGGAGCACATGGCAGCGCTGGGGCGAGCGGGGCGCTGCGGAGGGGGCACAGCCTGGGCAGCAGAGGCTTGGGGGGCTGCAGCCCCAGTGCAGAGATGGAAGCGGGTCGCGCCAGCCCAGGGTGTGCGCTGCACCCTGAATCGTGCAGGGGGACTGCGTCGTACCTTGAATCGTGCAGGGGGACTGTGTTGTACCCAAGGTCATGTAGGGCGACCATGTTGTACCCTGAGTCGTGCAGGGGGACAATGTTGTACCCCAAACTGTGCAGGTGGACCGCATCATACCCCGGGTCGTGCAGCGCATTGCTTGGGTGGGGTGGGGATTGTGTTGCATCCCAAGCTGTACCAGGCAACGCATGGTATGGGGGGGCTGCCTTGCGCCCCAGGCTCTGGAGGGCATTGCAGTGTGTATGCAGGGTTTGCATTGCACCCTGAGTATGCGGGGGGGTTGTGTTGTACCCCCGTTCATGCAGCAGGTTGGTTGGGCGGGGTGGGGACTGCACTGCACCCCAAGTTGTCCCGCGCAGTGCAGTGTGTATTGGGGGGTTCACCACACTCCGAGCCATCCTGGGCATTGTGGGGGGAGGCAGCGCTGCGTTGCACCCCGAGCCGTGCGGGGCACTGCAGGGGCTGGGAGGGGGCTGCATTGCTGCAGGGGGGGTGTTGGGGCAGGGACAGCAGCGATGCTGCAGGGGAGCGTGCGGGGGACCCCACACACAGCACTGGGCAGGTGGTGGGGGGCAAAGAGCCTGGTCTGGTGACAACACACAGGGTCGGGGCACCTCCAAACCCACCGTGCTGTGGGGCTGCTCCTGCCTCTGCCTGGCCTGGGAGAGGGAAAGAGAGAGGGAAGGGGGAAGGACAAAAAACAGAGGACAGAAGGATGCTATCCCGCTGGGGACAGCCGTGGCCGGCAGCTTGGTTGCCCCACGACCTGGCATGCCGCATCCCCAGCGAAGGCGCGAAGCAGAGCCCATCGGTGGGGTGGGTGGAGGGGACACGGGTGACGTGGGGACAGCCACCGGTGCGGTGCCGCTTGCGGCCGTGCTGGGCTGGGCTCGGGCCGGGGCGGCCACCACACTCCTTCCTCACCGATTTCACTTTCTCTGCTGGGCCGGCCACATGGCTGTAATTTGGGGGTTGTAAATACCTCAGGGGAATTTTTAAATTAAAAAAATAACTGTTTTCGTTTAAATTAAAAGACACTGAAACATTTCTATTAGTATTAGAGGTTTATAAAACTTAAAACAAATGTCAAAACTAAACTACCAGGCACCATCCACTTCGTGAAGCCCCGTGCACGTTCCACACGCCCTGGTTACCCCACGGGGGTGAAGTTTTGGTGGCATTTGTAGGAGAGTGCCTGGAGGTCCCTGACCCACACCCTGGGATGCCTAATATCGGTGGCAGCGTGTCCTCCACTTTGCTCCTGGCTGGATTTGGGATCTTGTCCTCTGCTGTCCCCACCATCCTCGCTGTCCCCATGCCTGGCTCTACTTTAACCTGGAAATGGTTAACCGGGTTGAGTTAAAAAAAAAAAAAAGATATGAGCCACTTATTAAAATGAATGTTTTACAATAAATTTGGCGAGAGGCCACCGACCTCAAATGAAAACCAGACCGGAGGACAGCGATGCTGCTCGCTGGCGAGGGTTTCCGGGACGTCTGTGCGTGCAGGCGCCCCCGAGGGTCTCCTCGGAGCAGCGGTGGGACGGGATCCTGGCCAGGGGCTCGCGTTCTCTGCCCTGGCCAAATGTGCCGGTGTCCCGGGTCCAGGGACGCCAGCCAGCAGCCACGGGACAGGCGCTCGGCAGGTGCTGGTGTTCGCTGGTAAAACAGGCGCTCGGTGGCACCTCAGCCTGGGTGTGAAAAGCACCCGGTTGGCCTCAAAAAGGAGAGGGAATTCGGGTGGATGGAAGGAAGTGACAGGAGGGGACACTGTAGGGGTTCCCACCATTCCCCCCGGTCCCTGCCCATCCTCTTCCTTCCCCCTTGGCAATGACCCTGCAGTGGTCAGGCTGTGCCTGAACCTGGAGGGCTGGTGTTGGGTTTCAGTGCCAGATGCCACGGGGGCTGGCTTGCCGTGGGCTTTTGCTTATTAAATTTCAAGAAACTACCTTTTTAGGGAGGTTAGGAGGGGGAAGGAAGGCTGGGATCGCCATGCCAGGGGTCCCTGGCTGGAAGCCAGCCCTCTACACAGAGTTCCTGCTATGTGGCCCTGCCTGATTAGTTTTATTTTTAAATCAAACACCATGCAAAAGGCCTGGTGAGCTCTCCACACTGTGATGGTCCCAGGCACCCGCCATCCCATCCCCTTCCCAGCCCCTGGGGAAATCCTCTTTGCAGTTAAAGCTGAGCTTTCGCCGGAGCTTTGTGAGCACTGGCGGGCGCTGCTCTCAGGGCCGGCGCTTGCACAAGTCTCATTAGCATTAATTAATTAATTAATTAATGCCCCGTGCCCTGCTGGGAAACCGTTCAACCTGTTATCTGCTACGCTCAACCCCGGCGCAGGATGGTGGGGTCCATCCATCCCGGCATCATCCGTCCTGGCATCGTCCATCCCAGCATCCCCCTCACCGATGGCTGTGGGCAGCCACCATAGCCGCCCCCTCTGCCCGGACCCCCTCACTGCGGTGCCTGGGGTGACCCAAACCCCAGCATTTTGGTAGCAGGACCCAGGCTGGCCGTTTCCCCGTGCCGCAGAAGCCCGATCGCACATCTGTTAACCATCCCCAGCCCTGCCACTCTCTGCGCTCAGCTATTTTAATGCACGGCAGAAATGATGCTGGCAAAGCAGGGAGGATGCGGCCCAGGTGGGTGCCTGGGGGCTTCATCTCCAGCGGCATCCCGGGGTGTTACAGCGGTGCGCGGCGCTTGTCTCGTCCCACCACAAGAAGGTCTCCTGGCCGGGAGATGAAAGCAAACCCCCTCGGTGAATGCCTCCTCGCCGGGGAGGCTCCCGGCCACCAGTGGCTGGGGGAGAGCCAGCGCCTTTTGTTGGTCCCTGGGCCTCCACGGCGGGGGCTGGCAGATTCGCGGGAGAACAAAATTAAAATTCCTGATCCCCTGTCGGTCGGTGCTGCTCTGTACTTGGCCCGGCTCAGCGCTTCAAACCCACCGCGGTGCCTTGTCCTGAGGGCTTTGGCTCGCGCGGCCAAGCAGCTCCTGCCACCCCCGGCCCCACAGCCGCCAGCGTCTGCCCGAGGAGCCCTGTGCTCTGAGCATCCCTGGGCAAAGCTGGGAGGCCCAGCCCCGCTCCGTGGCACAATGTCCACCACATCCCTGTATCTATCCTGTCTCCCCCTCCTTGGCATTTGCAGGGGACATGCCAAACTGACACCATCTCAGATGAGTTTTTGGAGGCCCCAGCCCCATATAGGAAAAGGGGGACCTCAGAGAGGGGTGAATCCCTTTGAGCTGCATCTTTCTCCATGGTGAGTGGGGGTGATGCCAGACCTCGACCACCAAAGCCTGGTGTCACCATCGCAGTGCCACCGTCCCTGGCAAACTCGTGCAGACAATGGACCTTCCCCAGGAGCCTTTTCTCCTCACCTTGCCATCCCTCAGCGGGGGAAACCGGGGTACCCAGCGGGGAGCAGCACCCCAGCTTGTCCCCTGCTCGGCTCCTCGGTGGCTCCGTCCCCGCGAAGACCTGACACAATGGAGGCAACGGCAGCGCTGGAGCTGGGACAGCCCATTGTGTCGCGCTGCGGTTGCAGCCTCCTCCGAGCGCACGGGATGCTCTTGGCAGCTCCTGAAAGCCCTTTGCCAGGCTGGGGTCGCCCACTGCCCCGCGCAGACACAGCCCTGGGAGGGAATGTTTCGCTTGTGGATCACCGAGCCCGAGGGACGCGCTTGGCGCCCCAGGTCCTGGGCTGGATGCCCTGGGTCGGTGCCACCCGTCGGCGGGCGCAGCCAGGCAGTCTGAGCCCCGCGGCCCTGCACAATGGCCCCGGCCCCAGCTCCCGGGGTGCACGGGAGCCAGGCGGCTGGGAAAGCGCAGCGAGAGGCATCGCTGAGTCTCGCGCCAGCGCTGTTGCATGGCTTTAAAGGCTGTTTCTGGAGCAGTTGTTTCAGGGGACGCTGCCGGTGCCCGGCTCTGTGGTCTGGATCCCACTGCAGGGTCGGGTCAGGGCTGGGATGTTGGGTCAATCCCGGAGCCAGTGAGCCCCACAACGGGGCCTGTCCACATCCCCTTCTCCAAAGGTCTGTCCATGGATAGGCAATTCCTGATCTGGGTAAAAGGCGGGTGACTGCACCATCTCCCCCAGCCGCCCAGGAGAACAGGGGGGGAATTTCTTGCACTGCTCAGCCCTCTCCCACCAGAGCTTCGTGGCCAAAGATGTTCCCCAGCCCCTTCCTGAGGCTTGACAGCATCCCACCGACCCTGCCTCCTCCTTCGGGGAACGTGGCTGCAATTAATTCATTAAACACTTCCGCTGACGCAGGAGCCGGCCGTGCCAAAACACCGTTCCTGGGGCTCAGAGCCAGCTGGGCGAGCACCGCACTGGGCTGCGCACGAGAGGTTCTCCTCTCTTTGTCCCCTCCTTCCTTCGTCCCCTCCCCTCTTCACTGTGACACCTCCTGATCTGGTCCCTCTCACGCACTTGGGTTTTGCAGCAGATAAATCACTGCCGCCCTTGCTGGAGAGCCGCCTTTGGGTCTGCTCTCGGCTCTCACCCGTGAATTTGGTGGCTGCTGATGGGATGGGACCGTCCCTAAGAGAGGCAGCGTCCCGCAACATGGGGCTCCTCCTTCCCAGGATCCTTCTGGTCCCAGAATCCATCTAAGCATCACGTTCCCACTGCATTTGTGGTGCTGAAGATGAGGACGAGCTGAAAAAAGGCTTGGTGCTGCACTCAGGTTGCAAACACAGGTTGGATGCATTCCCGCTGGGATGCAGGGATGCTGCCAGCTCGGCCAGTTCTCAGGACCTTCCCGGCTTGCTCAGGCTTTTGGTCGGATATGCCACGGCGGGCACTCGGGCACCACATGCCGTCACCAGCATCACTGTTGCGCAGCGATTGTGGCTTCAGGGGGTGCGAGGGGAAAAAGCCTCCCAGGCTCGGGGGGTGCACAGAGCATCCCCGGCGTCATGGCACCGCTGGGCGGGATCCTCCCCAAACCGGGGCGTCTGCGCGACCAGGGGCAGCGAACGGCGGCGCTGGGTGGTTTCTGGCTGGTGCAGCAGCAGCTCTATAACCATAAAACAGCCTGCTGCTGCCTGTCAGTGCGTGCGGGCTAAGGCCCTCCCGGGACAGCTTTGGCCTCTTTCTTGGTGCAGGCTTTAGCTGCTCCTTTTTAACAGAGACACTTTTCCCCCAGCAAAACTGGCAGCCTGTAAAAACGTGTCAGCGTTTCAGTTTTTTCACAATTAATGAGGTGAAACATCCTCGGAAACATTTTGCTGTAATGTTTCTCCGGTAGCTGAGGCTTGCCCCTCTCTTAAATTTTTCATGTCCGCCACTTGAGCTGAGAAAGTTTCCTTCGGACTCAGCACATTTGGACCCCCCCCGCTTCAATCCTCCTCCCAGAGCCTCCGGCATTCCCAGGGTCTTTGGGAGGCTGGGTTGAAGGGGGAGCAGGGAGCGGCGGTGGGTCAGGGCGAGGAGGTTGCAGCCCCATCCCAGGATGGGTTTGGACCCCGCAGCATTGTGCTGGGACTGGCACCCCGTGGGCCCAAGGGGCTTCTTCCTTGGGTAGCGGGGTGAAACCACCCAGAACATGGAGTTACGCCAATACAGTTTTGCCCCTGAGCTGCGACGCCGTGTTGGTCCCGTGCACCCAGACCAGGCTCACTGGTGGGTGTGGGAAAGGTGCTGCGGCTGGGCGACCCGGCACCCACGGAGGGGCAGCTTCCCAGCTGCTTCTCAGGCCCCTCGGGCTTCCTGAGATGATTTGGGGAGATTAATGACCTGTAGTGGCACAGGCAGCTCCTGCCATCACTTCTGTGATAAACCCTGGGCTGCCTCCACCCGTAAGCGGGGACGAGCCCCCGGCTCCCCCTTGGTCTGTAGGCAGGCATCCCTCCTGCCAGCCCTTCTCACTGTAATTCCCCTGCGTGGGGGCTCCCAGGCTGTCCCAACTGTGTCCCAGGACAGAGCAGTGCTGGCAGTAGCAGGGGAAAGAGGGTTCAGCCACACTTGGCTGGCCATGCACCCCCAAATCACCCCCCAGGCTTTGGGGTGTCTCAGCTGAAGGGTGCGGGATAAAAAGGAGCCGGAGCGGGTGGGCACCATGGAGGGACAATTCCCAAAGCCGAGAGCTTTGCTGCGGCGCCGCTCGCCACAATCCGAAGGGAAACGCTTCCTCCCCATCGCATGATTTAGAGGAAAAAATTAAACAATTGCACATGAAACTTCAGCGGATGTCATCGCCGGAGCTCTCCTCGCTTCCCCCGAGTATAGAAAGGGATGAAGGGAGTGCACATGTTTACCGAGAGAGACCATGGGAGAAACGAAAGACATTGTTTTTCCAAAGGATTTCTTGGCTGTAAAAGGCCTCCACCACCCTGTGGCTTCCCTGATGAAGGCCCAGCGTTAATTTGTTAAATCCACATCAAGTGCCCGGAGAACCCGTTGTTTATTTTTGCTAATTCAGCCGGCTGAGATCAAATTGGGGTTTTATTTGTTAAAGATAAACCTTAATTAATAAAAGCTATTTATTTGGTTAGAGCCGGCCGCAGCCTGAGGGTCAGATATGCCACAATCATTATTTCAAGTAAAACAAACCCAAAACGTCTCTCAACAGTTTGAAAAACATAGAAACTTAGAGGGCTGAATTTATTTGTCTTAGGAAGAATTTACAGCTAATTCCCTCCAGGCTATTTCAACCCTTAAATTATACCCTAGAAGAAGAAAGGGGAAAAAAAAAACGCCGTCCCAGGCAGAGAAGGGAAGTAAATGGTAGGGCAGATTTGATCGTTTGGCTGGGGCGGGGGTTGAAAAATGTAAAGCTTAAAAGGTTCTTGGCAAACCCCTCGCGAATAAATGGAACGCGTGAAATAATTTAATGGCAGAAAACGGTTTGGGGCTCGGGGGTCGGCGGCGCAATGGAAAATGAAACACGTTGGAGGGGATGTAGCCTGGGGTTTTTGCAGGAGACGGCTGGGCTCTTTCTGTCCTGGCACGGCACCCAAAAAGAGGGGTATTTGCACCCCAAAGCCAAGTGGCAGAGCTGGAGCCAACAAAACCCATTCCGGGACGTGGCAGTGCACACAGAGGGGTTTGCAGCATCATCCAGGGAAGAAACGGGCTTGCAGCCGGCCGAGGTGACCATCCCGGGTTGCAGGGACGGTGCTGGGCAAACACCGTACTCTGGGATGAGCGTTTTGCAAAGAAGCCCCCAAACTGGGCGTCCAGAGGGGAGCCACCCCGCGCCGGCAGTCCGAGCATGGCTGGCGATGGAGGCACCACCAAAAGCCATTCCGAGGGATGAGCCGCCCCTTCCGAGCATCCCCACCCAGGGACGTCGTGGTCCCCGGGGCTCAGGCGTGCGAGCAGCTGGGATGTTAAACGCTGGTTAGGTCTGGATCACAGCTGCACGGAGGTCGTTTCTCACTCACTAACGGAGGTCGTAAGTCAAAGCCAAAGCCTCGGTGGAAATCTCGTGAAAATTACCTCTTTACAGCACGCGGCGGCCGCTGCGCGGGAGGCTGGGGGCCTTGCCAGTGTGGGCTCCTCCTTGGTGAGCCCAGCGCCCAGGCTTCGGCAGCCGAAACCCACTGAGTCCTTCCTATGGAAAACTAGTGGGAGCCCGGAGGAAAAAGGCACGAGTCGGAAAAGCGGGCTTGGTCGGCACTCAGCTGAACCAGCACGGCGCTGACCCGGCAGCGCTGGGGCCGTTGCCTTTGCAAATGGGGCAAGACCAGTCGCTCCCCAGTTGCTGGTTGTGGGGCAGCTCGCCAACACGGCACGGTCCAGCCTTGCCAGCATTGGTGCTCCCGCATGGAGGAGAGTTTTGGGGTGACTGCCAGCACCCCAGGGCATCCGTAGGGCAGAGTGCTGCCCCTGGGCTGCCCGCAGCTCTCAGGCAGGCAGCATCGCCCGAGCCTGGGCATTGTGGAGTGGAGGCTGAAGGTCACCCAGACTGCCTCCAGCACCCCAAACCTCATCCCCATCATGGGCGAGGTGACTTTTCTAACACGCTGGGGCAACTTAAGGCTTTTTTTTTGTGAAGCACACCGGATCCGTCCTGCTCTGCATGAAACCTCTGCGCCTCCCCATCCTCCCTGCCCATGTAATCTTTCATTATTCGGTAACGTTATCCCCCTCGTTTTCCCCTTCTCCTGCATTTTTTTTCCCTTTAGCAGAAATGTAATCAGTGGAAGATAAATACACAGAAGGCGAAGGTGGCGGGGGGATGGCTCAGGGGTCCCCCCGACCTTGGGCTTGGACACTCAAACCTATGCCTCCAGCTGTGCCCCAGCTGAACCCCCAAATTATAACTGACAAAGGCAAGGGTTCGGCTTCCTCCGTAACCTCCCCAAGCGCTGCTTTGGGGCAAAAGAAAGACGGCGGTGAGCTGGTTTTTAATTTAGTGCAATTCCTGGGAGCCCATCGGTTTCCAATTCCTCCATCAAGGTGTCAGCAAATCCAGTTCAATCTGATTCCCGCGAATGAGTGGCAGCAAGAGGGCAGGGGGTCTTCAGGGGACCCAACCCATCCCCTTCCCCGTTCCCTCTCTGACGCCGCAGAGCGCGTAGCGATGCTCATTTTTGGAACACTGATTTGGGGTTATTAAAGCATCTTTGATAGGAGCGATCCGGCCCGACTTTGCACGCTGTAAACCTGTCAGATGCACACCGCCAGCAATTAGAGTGGCATTTATCTGGTCCCACAAGCCTGCGATGCCTGAGCTAATGGGGAAAAGATGTTGCTCCGTTACCAAGGCTCATCCCTGAGCGGAGCGGAGGACCCGGGCAGGCGTGCCGGGCGCGGAGCTGCCTCCCTGCAGTGCGGAGATGGGTGGAAAATGCGGGGGGATGAATGTAACTGAGATTTGAGCTGGAAAGAGAAGGTTTCTGTGGGGGATTGGGGAGCTCTGAGCTACAGCGGGGTGCAGTATATTTTAGGGGGGGTGTGAGCAGGTGGGGATGGGGTTTTGGCCACCAGCATCCTCTGAGAAGCTCCCTGGAGCATCCCACGGGGTTTTGTGGTGCAGGAGAAGATTTCTCCATTAAAACCAGAGATAGCAGCTGAACAAAATGTCCCAACCCAGGTACAGCCCAGGGCTTGGAGCTCTCCAGCTACCTGGGAACTGCTGGCACCTGGATGTGTCCTGACCCAACTCCAGTCTTACATCTCCATCCCAGCATGCCTGCCAGCCTCATCTGGGAATCACTCGGCACTACCCAGCTCCCGTGGCCATTTAGCTCTTGCCTCTGTGTGTTTGGGGAGATAGAAACCAGCCAGGAATGGGGCCAGATCCTACAGAGCTGGTTGGAGAGTTAATTCAAGAAACCTTTCCTCTTCCTCCTTGCTTTCAGCCAGATTACACTGGGTGAGAGTAGCTATTGTTTATGAAAAAGTCCTATAGCCAGATCTTAAATCCGGGACAAAACCAAGGGGGGTTTATAAATTTTATTTATACATTTACTAGGATTCTGTTGAAATCATTGCCAGTTCAGCGGGGGGCAGCGGGTGCCCTTAGTGACGGCACATTTTGAACCAAGCCCTGGTCTATAGTTTCCCCAGAAGCCCTACGGAGCAGCCGTAAACCCGCAAGGAAACGTCTCTTGCCCTGTTTCATCCTGTAGCTCCTTCCCAGCCTGATGGTTCCCATTTCGGTCCCTGGCTCCTGGAAAACTCAGGGACAACCATGGCTGGACTTCATATATTTTAATCCAGCAGCTCGTTAGCTCGCTGAAGGAAAACAGGACCAAAAAAGGAGTTTAACTAAAAGGGGCAACTGGAAAGCAGAGACTGGCAGAACATTTGAAGCTGCAGGAACAAGGGCTGGAGGGAATCTGGAGAATTTTATTTGTGAGCCTTTAAACACAAACGGCGGCGAAGGGCAGCCTGCGATTTACTGACTGGGGAAAGAACCTCAAACCCGCACAGCACCGTCCACTGTGTCTTTACCCGACCGAGAAGGCCATGTCCCACATACAAGAGCAGCACTGGCTGTTTCCAGCCGAAGGGATGGTCAACCAAGGTACAAATGCACCTAGAACACAAGGAAGTACCCAGGGAAAACCCGCCAGCAGATATTGGGGTTTCTCTGGTCCTCACAGCTCATCTCGGATGGGAAAGCCCTTGGGAGTGGTATACTTGGGCACAAAGGGACTTAGGGACTTGATGGAGAACTTGGTGGTGGAGGTTTCATGGCTTGAATTATTCAGAATTAAGGTCCAAGAAGGTTTTTCTGGCCTTAAGGATCTTGAAACCTGTAGTTTCCTCTTGCTCAATAGCTTGGTGGTGTCTTGAAGCAGGAGAGTTAATATCCCTTCTAATAGATTTTGTTACTTGCTCGAGTATCGTCTGACAATGCTGCACATCTATTTAATAAGTATCCAGATAGCTCATTAGTAAGTATTTATTTCTTGAGCACATTTGAGGAGGGGTAATTCCTGCCACCATGGCCTCTACAATGATACAGAGCAGCAAACCCCAATATAACCCTGCTATGAATCAGAATGTCATAAAACTATTAACGTTTCAAATAATTCCAAAATACTTTCCCACCAGTAGGTACAGATTGGATCCAGATGCTTTATTAACAGGAAGAATAATTAACCAGTACCTCCATAAGGAAGAACGACAGCGAGACGCGTTCCCCATGAAGCCTTTGCAGGCAGCTGACAGGGTATCTCTGAAAAAAAGACTTCATAAACTTGCCTAAACCTGATGATATTGGTGACAAAGAGGAGATTAATCTCAGCCTGGCTGAAAGCCCAAGATCAATACTGAGAAACCAAACTACACCCTCAGCTTCATGTTTCCATGAGCCAGCAAAGCCAGAAATAAACACTGCGGAGGCTGAGCTCTGCAAGACGTGGTGGCGTTCGTTCCTAGCTCTGAAGACCAGGGCTGGATGAGCAGATGCTTGGCTGTGGTCCTGTGTCACCTTGGGGATACGCCACAGCCGGGGCTTCAGGCGGGAGCCGAAACCCACACCTCGGAGATGTTTCGGTGCTGAATTTCCATCGCTGTGTCTTGGGCTTAACGAAAGTGCTTAGCAAGAGCCAAGCCCGACACCCTGTGGACATGTCCCTGTTGGGGGGCACGTGAGATGCAGTCCCAGCATTTTGGGTCAAGCGCTACCGCAGAATCTACTGAGACTGGTATTCAAAATCAGGTCTGGGTGGTTTTAGCCAGATGTGAAACTACTACAGGTCTTTGCAAACGCTGGGTTTAACCCTAAGCTCCTGCAGGTCCTGAAATAGGTTCTGATTCTCATGGACACCACAGGGTTGTCTGTACGCTGCTCCCCGCAGAGTCCCAGGTGCCCACAGGGAGCACGGCTGGTACGGGGCAGGGCAGTGCAGACCCCCAGGAGGGCTCGAGCCTGGCTGGGTCCCCATGAGGGGTCTGTGGGGTCTTGCATGGGTCTGCCTCTCATGTGGCCTCTTCTGTGCTTTCCCCACAGGAGAGAGCCTGAGCCCGAGCCGCGGGGCAGCCAAGAGGAAGAAGAAGCAGAGGAGGAACCGCACCACCTTCAACAGCAGCCAGCTGCAGGCTCTGGAGAGGGTCTTTGAGAGGACGCACTATCCCGACGCCTTCGTGCGGGAGGAGCTGGCGAGAAGGGTCAACCTCAGCGAGGCGAGAGTCCAGGTGAGCAAAGGTTTGTGTGGGAGACAACACCACCCTCAGCCTTGTCCCCAGGCGGTATCAGGGACTGTCCCCTCTCTCATTTCATCCCGTACATGACCATGATCCTAGGACGGATGCTTGGGATGTCCCTGCTCACACCGGGTCCCCACTGACCACCTTCCCTCCCCGCGCAGGTCTGGTTTCAGAACCGGAGGGCCAAGTTCCGCCGTAACGAGAGGGCAATGCTGGCCAACAGATCAGCATCACTCCTCAAATCCTACAGCCAAGAAGCAGCCATTGAGCAGCCCATGGCACCGCGGCCCACCACGCTGACTCCAGAGTATCTCTCCTGGACCAGCACCTCTCCATACAGGTAGGTGTGGGCACTGGAGGAGGTGGGGAGGAGGTGGCCATGGGACAGTCTGCCTGGGGACCACCCCACTGCCACAGGCTTCCCTGCCTCCATGCATTTCAGGGCCGGAGCAGGGGCCCTGTTCCTCACAAGGGATTCACTTGGCCTCATGCTGACCCTTCCCACATCTTGGCACGGGAGGTGGCATGGGTGCCTTCTGGTTCCCAGCTCTCCGCGTCCAGCCGTCTCATCCAAAAGCTCAAGGCAGGGCCTCCTGGTGCATAGTTTGGGGGGTTCCCACATGCATCCAGCCACATAAAAATGCTGAAGCTTGACTGCTCTTGTGGGAGATGTCTAAGAGGGAACGGCCAGCCTGGCCTGGGAAGCCGGCAAGACTGCACAGGGCACAGGGACTCTTCTGTGAGCCATGCCTCATTCCTCCTCTGCTCCCTCCCTGCAGCACTGTGCCCTCCTACAGCTCCAGCGGGACTGCGACGCCCACCCAAGGGGTGAACATGGCCAACAGCATCGCCAGCCTGCGCCTCAAAGCCAAAGAGTTCAGCCTTCATCAGAACCAGGTGCCGACCGTGAACTGACCAGGGCAAAGCCCACCCCGTGGCCTCATCCAGGATACAGCGTGGAGCTCCTGTGCCGGTCCAGGACGAATCCACCGCCCGCTCAACCCACACGCCACTCATCCAACGTCTCAGCACCTCTCCTCTCCTCTTCCCTTTTGAAGGTAGAGTCAGTCCCAGGCTGAAGTGGCACATAATTATAGCCACATATGGAGCAAACTTGGTTAGAAACTTGCTTTTCCGCACACCCTTATAATAAAGGCTATATATACACACACATACCCCCCACGCGCTCTTCGAGGACAAACAGACTTGCCAAGGGAACAAGAATTTGCTTCCAAACATGGAAGGATCTTGGACTATTGGATTTGACCAATTTGGGTATCTCGCCCAGAGAGCCAAAGAGTTCTT
>JAAGAY010145392.1:0-28638 GCA_011801015.1 Ardeotis arabs | reverse complement strand
AGCCGTTTTTCTTCTGTTATCTCCCCCTGTTCTCTCGGAGGGTGGGGGGAGTGAGAGAGAGACTGCGTAGTCTGGTCCCGATCCGGGCTGAACTACGACATATATAATCTTTACGGTTTTTTCTGCTGTCCCAGGAAGAAATTGGCAAATGAGAAATGTAGAGCAGAAGTGTTGCTTTTCTATGTGGTGGATCACCAGCTTATTAAACCAATAAGACATCGTTTTGGTGTTAGGTACAGCTAGGGATGGCAGTTCTTTGCCTGTGTGATTTCCCCACTCCCTCCCCCCTCGCCCCCTTATTGTCCATCGGTTAAGCATTGTTGAAAGCAGCTTCCAGTTGAAGGGACAAAGAGAAGGTGAATGTTCTGAGATTAGGCCTTTCTACAGAGGCTCTCACGTTGAGGCTGCATTTGTTTCAACCTGTTTTTATTTATAGGCTTTTCTCTGGAGCTACTCGCTGTAATAACTGTGCATTTCATGTAAACCCATAAGTCTTCACTATGCCCTCAGATATTTCAGGAAGAAAATGAGGCACTTTTGAAACTAAATCTATCTATAGTTTATTTAAAATCTGAGTAGCTGCCTTCTGGAAAGCCAAAGATTCAGCAGTAAAAACTGGGGAGAAAGAGTGGAATGGGTGAACTCAAAGTAGGAAGGGAAAATAGTGCAGATTACCCCAAAGACAAAAGTAGTTTCATATTCTTGTAAGGGTGCAAGCAAAGATTGCATTGTACAACCTGGTCATGGGAGGAAGTTTTACTTTTGCAGGCTGTGAAAGTGTATTTTAGCAGTTTGGGTGGGGAAAAAATGGGCTGTGTAGAATGTTCTTCAAGCACCTTAAGCATATGTTTCAGAAATGCCACTTAGTCAGGTCCCAAGTCTGCATTTTTATTTTGAACATAGATAGATAGCGCGAGGCAGTAACAGGAGTGGTGTTATCAAAACTCCATAAGGGATTTGAATCTCTCTTGAAAGAGATTTGAAAACCTAAGCCTTGGACTTTGATAGGAAATTTGAGCTACAGTTCCTTAAGCAAAGGAATGTACGTTGAGTAAGAATAAATATCAAGTATCCTGGGAATACTGCCTCACCACAGACTCTTCAATTATTTTATTGCAACTGGGTTGTAAATATTAAAGTCGTGTTCTTTATCTGTTCAGCTATGCAATCATTCTTCTGAGGTGGAAATGCATAGAATCACATGGTTGGATGGAACCTATAAGATCATCTAGTCCAGCCGTCTTCCCACTACCATTGCTGCCACAGCTACTAAACCATATCTTGTAGCTCCTCATCAAGCCGCCTCTTGAACACTGCCAGGGACGGCGACTCCACCACCTCCCTGGGCAGGCCATTCCAGTGCCTGACCACTCTTTGGGAGAAAAAGTTTTTCCTCACTTCCAATCTAAACCTCCTCTGGTACAACTTGTGGCCATTTCCTCGGGTCCTGCTTGTTGCCTGGGAGAAGAGGCCAAACCCCTGCTCATCACAACCTGCCTTCAGGAAGCTACAGAGAGCAATAAGATCTCCCCTGAGCCTCCTCTTCTCCAGACTAAACAATCTCACCTCTCTCAGCCGCTCCTCATAAGACTTGTGCTCCAGACCCCTAGTTCTGAAAACAAATGAGATGAGAGACATAGTTTAGACCACGTTTGGGTGAAAGAAGTGTGTGAACTGGAGAAGGGTAAGGAAAACAAGATGTTTTGTATGGTTAGGAGTTGATAGGAGTATGTGCTACACTTGAGTTTAGATGGGATTGTTGGGACAATTATGAGAGTGGTGGGTTGACAACAGTTAATATTTGGATCAGCTGAATTCAGGAAATCTGAAGCAAACTGAGGTGTGCAGAAGTAGTCATTAATTTGTAGGTGTGCAAGAGCCTAAGTATCCAGATGTAACATTCAAATAAAATGACTAATGTATTGAAAACTTGTATCGTAAAGGAAGTATGAAGTAATTTAACTGAAAGCGTAGGTATTTTAATTCACTTCTGGAAAAGCAAGTAGTATGACTTCTGGAGTCTGAGAGCTAGACCTTATCTGACTATGTTGCAATTTTGATGTAATCACCCACGTGTCTTCCAGTAAACAATGTAAGTCAAACCTGTGTAAGCTTTGAAGATGAAGATGAAGATTTCTAGTGAGGAAAAAAAAAAATTGTGAATGGCTTTATATTATCAGTTCCAAAATATGCAAAGGAATTTGGCTGAGTTATAATGTGTGTCTGGATTAATGAAACCTAGTTGTCAGGCAGTAAATACCATGCATTTTCTTTCTCTGCTTCATGTCTCCTATCACGTCTGATCCACGTGGGTTTTTTCCCTCTGAAATTTCAGTGGAGGCTTGCAGTGGAGTGGGTTGCGTGTAGCAGCGCTGCTCTGAGGCACCTCCTGTTTGCCCGTGACCTGCAGCCCAGCATCCGTACTGTTCACTGGAGAACGAAGTGGCCTCTGGGGAGCAAGGATTGCCGAGCCCTCCTTGGCTCTGCCCTGCAAATACCATGCGATTTCGCTGACTAGTAAGGGAGAGACAGCGTAGCCTGCCTTGTTAGCGGTCCTTTTCCTCCCGTGTCATTGATATTCAGGGCTTGCAGCAGTAACCCGATGCCCTCCTTTTACAGAAGTCACCACCCTTTCAGACCACAAAAGATCTCTTCAAACTGGGATTCCCTCGGCAATCAGCTTTATAGTTTAAGCAGCTTTATGCAATACTGAAAACAGTGACAGTTGAGAGAGGTAGCTAGGAGACTTCTTATATTATAAATACTTGGCTAGGGAATGTGTGCTTAAGGGTCTTAAGCTGCCTAAAAGAGTCTCTTAATCTGCCTTAATTCTTATTATATGCTTTTTCTGAAGTAGGCGGAGATGCAAGATCTTTCTTTTCATTTAGATGAACAGAGAAGTTCCACACCTGTCTCCGGATACATCACCTCCATTCTGTAGTGTGTAGGCTTGGAATACCACTTTCTAATACATGAATCGCCAGAACTTGGGGATTACCACTTAAGATTTATCCTATTTTTAGAGAGATGCATCTCTGCATTTCTACCTTCTTCGCAACTTTTTTTTCCTCTCAGGGGGAATATTTGCCACCAGGCAAGTGGTGTTCATTATCCCTGTATGGGATGTGTTAGACTACAAGTTTAGAAAGAGAGGGTGGAATTTCCTTGATCCTGTGTGTCCCTTCTTGCGAAGACTTTTGTGAAATTTTCCAAGCTTTAAGTCTGTTTATGGAACACCTTATTTAACATATGGAATCTTTATGTTCTACTATAGGTTTACAGAATGTAGAAAGATGGGAAACTTAGTAAAAGGTCTGTCCTTTTAGATTTTTCTGAATCTACGACTATTTCAGAAAATACCACACATTTCTAAATGTAACATAAGTAATTATTTCCTAATTTTATTTTGTCCACGTTCAATGTCTGTAGTACAATGAGTGCTTTCCTTTTTTATCAGACACCGTGACTGAGCTTTTAACGGTTAAATCCTTTTACTCCTGAATGTTGCTGATAGTTGTCTCTTTCTTTCCTTCTGCCCATATTGTTTATCTGTAATTGGTGTACTAGAAGGCCGCTTTCATGATCCTGTCCAGGCCCTCAGGCAATGGAAACGAGTAGGTAGCTCCAATAAGGATGTCAGTTTATGAGAATGAGCATTTGGCCTCTAGTTGTTGTTCTACAAATTATTGTCTAAATAGTACTTTTCAAATGCAAGTGCATTTCTGCACTCACTTCAGGCTTAGACCTGTTTAATTATTGAAACCCAGCAGTAAGCACTACAAGAAGCAGTGGGGGAAAGGTCACTGGAGGAAAAAGAGCATGTTTTCCACAAAAGGCCCTGATGTTGCATTTGATTTTAGTAGGATAACACACAGTAGAAAACATTAAGAATTTAAGGTTACACAGGCTTTATGCTATTTTTAGTAATGGGACTGGAAATTGCCCTCTGCTACTGTAATGCTGTTTGAATTTTTAATTTTACAAAGGAAAGGAAATGCTTTATTTCATTTTCTAAACCAAATTATGAAGACGCCTACTTTTTATGGGAACTATCTTATTAGGTGGTAATACCTCTTAAACATCTATTACAGTTGGAAAAGCAAAAGATTATCATAACTACACTAAAATGTTTTGAGAAAAGACTTAGTGTAAAATTATGATTTTTAAATTTTTTTAACATCATATCTTAAAGTCTGCTGCTTGAGCTCTAGTGTTTTCCTCTCCCCACCCCCCCCCCCATTTTATTTCTGACTTGAGGTTAATATTGAGGAGTTGATGTGTGGGTGTTATGAAATGAAACTAATGTTTTTTGCGCTTGCTTTTGCCCCGAATCAGAAGTCTGTTGAATTCTATTGTTTATGTAGACTTTGTTTCCCAACAAAAGAGAATAATACACCTCATCAATACTCTTGTTGCCCTCCTCATTAGACATACTAACCCCCAATAGAGTAGGCAATATGCACTGCCTTTAAATTTAGGTAGTGCTCTGGCCCTTTCGGAGGTAGCAGACTTTTTTTTTTTTCCTTTTTTTTTTGTGCCTGTTGACATTACGAAAGTTCAGGTGGCTGTGGTTAGAAGAACACTCTTACATTTGACCTGCTATAACCATATGCTGATACCCTGTGATCTGTCTTTCTTGTTTTTGCCTTCTCTATGACCTGTTTTCCTGTAGGGTAAAGAATGTATAGATTTATATGCTACTATATCTGTATAGACTACTGAAACTGTTACTCAGCTATTGCATTAAGCTGTCAAATTGCTCCCCCACTGTGTGGCTACTACCCCCAGGACAGAAATGAGAAGATTCCCGACCACCACCTTGCATATTCCTGACACTTGTGCTGTTTCTGCTTTGTCTGTGCTACAGTAACAGATATCTTTAATGGCATTTCATTATACGTACAATGCCCTGAGTTTTTTATAAAATGAAGAAATCTCTACTTGCAGGCACTTGGCAAGCAGTAATAATTTTTTTGCATTTATTGTTGAATGGCTGTAAAAAAACAGTCATTTCGTAAGACAAAGCAGCAGTATCTCCCTTCTGATATCATACTATTTAACTTGATGGCACTGGAACAAAACAGGATGCCCAATGAATGCAATGCAGTAAGGGTTAAGGCTGTGGTTCAGGTATATGATCTTTTGCCACCTGTGACCTTTAAAGCCAAAATTATTCTATGAAGCTACTCCTCCACAGGCAGGAGTGAGAATCAGAATACTGGTGTTGTGTTGCCACTGCCTTCTCTGTTACCTTCAGTGGTCAAATAGGTTTAAAATTATACTGCAGTAGTGCAGGACAGAGGTGGCGGAGAAAAGGATTGCATTGGAGGTGCCTACATCTGAGCTACCAGCACCAAGCTCTGGCTGGAACTGATGCAACTGCCATTCATGTTGGATGAGAGGGCAATAAAGGTGGGGTCACCATGTTGAGACAGTGGGCAGCCTCCGTGTCATTTTAGGGCATAAGGAGGAATTAGACTATTAGCAAAGTTTGTTTTGGTTTTGTTTCTAAACATTGCCATTGTTAATTCATTCTTTTTCTTTACTTGCTTGCCCTATGCTGGTAAGGATGGACATTAAATATGCAAGCAACTTCTGACTCATTCTCTTCCACACCAGCTAGTCCGAGAATAATTTGAGAAGCATTAAGCAAGAGTTGAGTCATTAAATCAATCATGAAGTCCTGACTTGGTGTGTTGGAGGTGATGTTTTGCCTCCCATTGTTTTGCACAGCACCTGGTTTGCAGTGGGTGTGAAGCTCCAGCTGTAGTCTGTACTGCAGCTTGACACTAATACATCATGGTACAAATGATGCTTAGGAATTGCAAGGTCGACTGTATTTCCCTCAAGGGTAGAAACAACAAAAGTAGAACTGTGGGATCAGTTTGAATAGTGGAGATGAATATTACAAACCCCATGCAGGTGTTGTGCTGCTTTAATTGCTCTGTAGCTGCATAGGGAAACCTGATTGACACTGCTCTCTGAGGACACAGGTAAAACTTTGAATAGCCAGACTTTGCAGCAGCATTGGGACTTAGAGACCCTACAGCAGTCCAGACGGCTGATCCCTGCAAACGATCTGCTTGCAGTATTTGGTAAAATAACCCCTGTAGCAAGAGTTTTAGAGAAGGTAAGGCTATGGTGCATGATTCTACGGTCACAGATTTAGAGGAACCTCTGCCTGCTGCAGAAGCTCCATGTGGCTCCATATTAATGGATATGAAGATGTCCTGGTTTTGGTTGGGATGGAGCTAATTTCCTTCTCAGTAAGCGCTGTGTTTTGGATTTAGTATGGGATTTGGTATGTGAAGAATGTTGATACAGACACTGATGTTGTGAGTTGTTGCTAGTGAGACCAAGGACACTGTGCGGCTTCCCAGATTTTGCTAATGTGCAAGTGCAGGAAGCTGGGAGGGATACAGCCAGAACAGTTGACCAAAACTGGCCAAAGAGTATTCCATGGCATGAACGTCATGCTCGGTATACAAGTGGGGGCTGGCAGGGGGGCATTGCTCGCTCTCTCTGGCTCCTTTGCCTGCTGCTCAGTTTTGTTTCTGTAGATCACTGTTTGGGATGGACTGTATTGGTCATTGGAACTTTGGATGGTGAGATATTGTGCATCGTTCATTTTGTGTATTTTAGTATCCCTGTATTTTGTTGTTATTGTCATTTTCCTTTGCTATTGTAGTAAACTGTCTTCATCTCAACCCATGAGTTTTCCTTTCTTCCCAATTCTCTCCCCCATCGTGCTGGGGAGCGGGGAGGGAGAGTGAGCAGCTGTGTGGTTACCAGAGCTAAACCACAACGGAAGATTCTAGGCTTCCATTGAAAAGTAATAGGACTACATGGTGTTTACTCTTAAATTTATGGAATATAATAAAACATTAATATAGCACTTTCCTGTAGGTCTTATTGAACTATGCCATAGTATTTAATGTTTGGGATGTAATTTTCTATTGAACTGGACGGGAGGATCCAAAAATAGAAAACTGGGATTAAAAAGTAGATTTCCCTCCCCCTTGGTATGTATTCCTTACAGAGCAAAAACATTTACATTTAGGTTTTTATCTAGAGTTGAAGCACAGAAGAACATTATAACTTTTTACCCATCACTTCTTTTGTTGTACAAAGGATACATTTAAAATGTTACATAAAGTTGTTAACATTACTTCTATACTTAAGGGTTCACTTGTATTAGGTAAAACGAGTATCACAGTGTAATTGGGAGAGGTTGTTTTCGAGTGTGTGAAATGGGGAAGGAGAGATCATAAAGATGGTGGCTTTGACTTCTGTTTTTGGAAATGAATGCATTAAGAACTTACAGCATAATAAGAGGTGAGGAAACCAGGGGGACCTTTAAAGCTTTGAATTCTTAAACATGGTAGAGACAAAACTGAAACAGAATGGATACATTCAGTAGTATGTGTGTGTGTATATTCTTCATCTAGCAAGATTTGAAGTAAAAGATTTTTTTCCAAATCAGAGTAAGATGAAGAAGCATTGAATACTTCAGGATAGCCCCTGCCATCCTCCACATAAATCTGACTGCAGTTTAAATAATGCAATTAGTAATACTTGAGTCTTGTTATGATGATCTGTCACTGTGAGAAGAAGGTTGTGTTTGTTTGAAAATACTTCAGGCTACTTTGCTTTCTGAAATAACTTGAGTTGACTTCATGCTTTGATCTCCAATCTTCATAAATAGGGACAGCACTTTTGTCTCTGCTTTCTTCATTGTTCTCTTAACACTGCACAACACTAACTTTCCCAGACTTTGGTCAGGGAGCAGCACAATATTTATTTAGAAATGCATTCCTGTTCTCATGTCTACAGCTAGAAAAGGGGGGGTCTGTGTGTATATATGTATATATACACACACATGCAGTTATCTGTTTCTTCAGAAAGTTCAAGTGCTTCTGTCATACTCAGTTCTGCTGTGACATAAGCAGATTTTCTGTTCAAAATATTAAAACTTCTTGTACTTCTGAGGTGAACAACTATCAGAAATTTTTTTTTTTTTTTTTTAGATGACCTTTTCTTTTTTCCTTTTCCTGTGGTCTGTGGAAAGAAGGTCAAGGTGCAACTAAAGAGTTGGAACCAGCATTTTCCCTTCCCCCTGCCTGGTCTCCAAAAATTAGTTACAAGTTTTGCTTACTGCCGCCCTTTGCCTCCTCTCCTGTAGGAGCAGATCTGAGTGGTGTTTCCTCGGGCTGGTCTTTTTAGATTGTATCTGGAGCCAAGCATTGAACGACACGTTTTGGCGAGCCCTGTTTCTACTTCTCTCCTTTAAATCTCTGAAGCTTTTTTGGCTGGTGGTTTTGGTTTTTGGGTTTTTTTTAGGGTTTTTTTTTTGTGTGGTTTTTTTTTTTCCCCTGGACTTTTTACTGGGTTTTATCATGATTGAAAGTAGACAGTTTAAAAATCAGTTTTTCTTGGTGACATGGGACAGCTTTACGCATAGCTCATAAAGAAGCGTGGTTTCTAAGTTCAGTGTACCGTGGTGGAGCATAAGCCTCGGGAACACGAAGTCACCCGCAGGGCTCATGGAGCCACCGCTTCAGCGTGATTTCTCTCCCTCGATTGCGACTCGGAAGGGAACGGCGTGGGTGAGGGGTCCCGCGGGGGAGGCGGAGGTGGCTGCGGGCGCTGGGGCCGTGCTCGCCACCGGACACTAGGGGGCGCTGTGGGGCAACGCCCCCTGCCGGCGGGCGGGCGCCTCCCGCGGCCGGGGTCCCCCTTGGTGCCTCTGTAATGGCCGGTTCCTCTCAGCAAGCAGAAGGGGGTGGTCCTAAAAACTAATAATTCCATTAGTTGTGTGTATTGATGTGACTTAATATGCTTACAGGCAAGTACATGAAGCCGATAAAAATCAGGTAAAATGTGTTCATTACCTCTCCTAATCCCCCCCTTCTCATAACAGTAACTTCTTTAATATGGAAATTTAATTTCATTGTTACCCACTTCTGACCTAAAAAGCTAGCTATAGTTCAGGGCATTAAATACTCCATTATGAGGAGATGTTGAGGAAAGTAACCTGACTTTGCTGAATTAGTTCGCTGAGTAGGGAAGGAATTGAGTAGCAGAACAATAATCTAATTTGATTTCAGACATTGATCAGTCAAAAAAGGTGGCCTTAATCTTTAGAGAAAGTGTCAAGAGGCTTTTGTTTGTGGTCTGTTAATATTTTGATCACTTCTTCTGATCTTTTCTGTGTGTATGTGTTGCTGGACTGAGAAATGTGAACAGTCACAAAGCCATCTCTGCCCCTGTGTGTGTTAGAGGTGCAGAGGTTGCTGTTTAAGATACTTGGTTCCAAGAAGGAGACTTAAACAGTCTGGCAACTATAATGGATAATGGTTATTCACAGCTTGGAACAATGAAAACATTTTAAAATTACAAAAAAAAATTTTCTCTTTCCTGGATGGAAGAACACAGATGCTCCACTCACCCTTTTTATTTTTCCCTCTAATTTTTTTCTGCACTGTTTGTTCCTCCACTGGGTTCTTTTGCCAGGATGGATTTGGTTTTTGTGGAGTGTCAGGAAGTAAATTACAGTACTTTGGATCTACAAAATGCTTCTCAAATCAATGTCTTGCTGGGTTTCTAGATGCACAATGAATATTTCCCCTTGAGAGAGAGACTAGCTGGCTGCTTGTGCTAGAATAGCTAGTAGGGTTAGTTATCCTTAGGAATCAGAGTAACATCTCATTGAGACAAATATTGCACGTTCAGAACTCTTGTTTCATGTAGATTTTGGTGTGTATAGTTGCATTAGTTCTACCTAGGTCATGTTTTTAAGATGATTCTTAAGCTGGAAAGTCTTACAGTTGGAAGACTTGAAATCTTCAGTTCTGTCCTAAGTGAAACCTCTTCACTGAAGTGCTACGGTAAAGGGCTAAACTTTGTGCAGGTTCCACAGTTGTAAAATATTGAAGTTGTCTTTAATTATCTCAATTTAAAACTGGCCCAAATAGAAGTTATGACTTTAAAAATGAAACCGAAGTCTCTTTCAGGAATCTGGTCATGTCTAGTCTCTAATGATGTGGAAAGTGATGACATATCTATAGCATATCTCACTAGCAGTATAAGAGTATGTGACTGAATTTGAATAACTGAATTTGAATAATTGAAAAACTGATTTTGAATAACTTCATTTTTGTGTTAATCAACCTGACTGTTGAAGTATATCTTATTATTCTTGCCTGCCATGTAGAACTATTTTTGCAGTATGAAATTCATTGACTTAATTTACAGATGGACTGAGTGATTTCATAAGTCATTAATATTTACGAATCCAGCAGTATGAAAAAACCCACTATTCTACTTATTTTAATGTAAGTATGACTAATTTTATACTCAACCTGGAAATAAAATGTGTTCTCTTTCTTGTCCCCTATTAAAAAAAAAATAAAAATTAAGTCTGTACCTGTAAAATGGAAGTCCATGAAGTTTTGTAAGCTTAGACAGAGAGAATAGTCCTTAAAGGCTTTCAGGATTATCTTGAAAAGCCTTATAGAAATAGGACTACTTTTCTTCTGTATTTCTTTTGACTATCAACATTTCTTTGAAAACCATCAGCCTTTTCTTTTCTGAAAACATATTACTCCTTGTGCCAGCTGCTTAAGTGGCAGCTGATACCAGGACTTTATATGTATATGAAAGGCCGTGGCACAGATCAAAACAGTATGCACAGATGACTATGGTACATCTGTTACTGATAATGAGATGCATTAACATGGTGGAAATGACTCTGATTCTAATACACTCATGGGGAAGGTGGGTGCTCATAGCAAGGCATGCTAGAGATTTTTCTCTTTAAAGCACTTTATGACCATTTAAAAATGTTTCTTTTGGCATCCTAGTGATAAAAAACAGTAAATGTTCACTCTCCAGACAGAAAATAAGACAGATATTGGCAATTCTGGTCTGTTTGTGTTGGGGTAACACTTTGAGCTCCTTGCTACTAAGCTAGTGCTCACCCATTCATTATGTTTTCATAAGGGTAAGCATCTTGGATATATGGGGTATTTTGTGAGCTAGAAGTCCAGTGCAACACTGTTTCAATTAATTTGATATTATAAATGGCCTTTCAGAAAAATCCGTCTGCATATTTAAATTGTGCATATGAAATAAACTTGTAATGAAATGTGTTGTGGCTTATCTCTGTGCCACAAGTTAAGGTGTTTATCTTCTTTTTGTTTAGGGTGTTTAAGAATGAAGAAATAGGTTATCACATGGCAAGCTACTTCCCTATAACTCTGTAAAGGACTAGAACAGAAGAACAAATTAGAAAAAACACTATCACAATATCCTCTCATTTTCAGCTATAAGAAAAGTAATATTGGTGTCCAAAAGATGCAATTTGCAAGCGCTGTAATGGATCCTTTCTCCTGCTTAGGACTGGGTGCTTATTAATAGTTTGTGTAGTTGGGAGTAATTTTGGAGGTTTTTTAAAACAGTTATTTGCTTCTGCTTCTGTCTCTTTTCTTATCTGCATAAACTTTGTACTTTTCTGGGAAGAAAGGCTTTTTTCTTTCCCTCTAGAAATCTCACTTGACATTTAGCAAGGGACGTTTGTAAGAATGTCAAATTGATGAGAGCTGTTTGCTGGTCTCACCATGTTCATTCAGCTGAACAATATCCGTTGTTAACAGCCATAATTATTATGAACAGGTTTAAAAGGACAAGCTTACTGCTGTACTTCGGCAACACGCTTTTGAGCTGCTGGTTGCACCGTAGTAATACTTGTCATGTTACAGTGCTTTTTATCTTCACAGTACTTACAGATATTGGCTAATTAAGTGCAGTAGAGGCTATCTGTAGGTCCCTTGGTTGAGGGGCAGTAAATAGGACCTTAATTTACATTGTGAGTGTTTAGATTCATAATGGCAAGCAACAGATAGAAAATAGAGACGTGATCCTTATGGTTGAGGTATGACTTACATTTTGCTGAAGACTTTCAGACTTAGTTTCACTTTACCATACACCCTATAGGAATTCAGTAACTATAAAGTCTTTCTTATTTGATAAGAAAAGAGAGCACAGATATGGCAGCGCAAACAAGATGAGGCAGCAGGGTCATCTTACCGAAGGTGCTGGAAGCTGCTAAGCGTGACTGAGAAGTTCCAGGAGCCTTGGGAAAATCAAATAAATAGAGTTTTAGAGTTAGGAATGTGCACTTGTGACCTGGGTGCTTATTAATAGTTTGTGTAGTTGGGAGTAATTTTGGAGGTTTTTTAAAACAGTTATTTGCTTCTGCTTCTGTCTCTTTTCTTATCTGCATAAACTGACCTGACCCAAAAGCTGCATTATTGAATCTTACAGTCCTTTGGTTTTTACCTAGGATCTCTTTCATGAGGCACGTTTTTACTGATGACTATTCTGCAATGAAAAACAGAAGCAAAGGCACCTTACTGGGCATAACAGAATTGCCATGTGTTTTCTAATCTTTCTTAGTTAGCCAAGCATGGGATGTTTAAGAAACAAGAGATTCCCCTGGTAGATTGAGTGTCTTTTACTTTATTACGCAGACAGCTCTGGGCAGATATGTAATCAAATAAAGTACTTGAGCCCAGGCCCTAGTGACTATTTGTGCTAATTGATAAAAAGATTGCTGCTTAGTAGCCTAAGTGGTAATCGAGCCATATGTTAGGAAAAGAGAGCACACATTTGTCCAGCTGACTCTCAGTGTTGAATGTACCTGACAGAGAATGGGACATGGTCTTACCTGTGTATTTCGTGTGTATGATGGCACTAAAGCTAGAAATCATGATGTAGCTAAATAGCTGCTGCAAATGCAAAGCTCTTTTCCCTGTGTCTTTGAGAGAACATCGCATTTGTGGAAGTATCTTTGCTCGGTCATCCTTTTAGCTTGTGGCAGAGGGAGAAATATCTACTTTCCTTAAATTTCTCTTCAAATTTGGAGGAAAGTGATTGCAAATGAGTTTCAATACATGAATTTAGAAGCATGATAAACTGTCTAATTTGCTATTTGGGCATTTATATAGATCATTGCCAAGAATTATGAAATAATGTTTAGCTGATTGATATTCCTAGTTAACAGAAGTGTGCTCAGAACAGCTGTACTGAGCTTGAAACTCTGTGACACATTTGAGCCTTTTAGACTTGAGAGTAATTATCAAGAGATCTCAAAGCTGGATTTTCTTAGAGCTTCTGTGCCCTTTTTACATAGGCAAGCAGAAGTCACTTTGAAAAGTTCTCCACGCTTAGTAATTCTTAGTGTGGCATTAATAGCTGTATTTGTTTCAAAAGGCTTGCATGCATAGTAGTTGACTTTCCATAATCTGACCTTTATTTGGACACATGAATTGGAATTCAGCTTTTAAAAACTCAGATCTTTGTTCCCTCTGGCATTGTTTAGATTCAGTTAGCATATTTTACCTTTACAATCTCCCCTTCCCTGCTTTATATATCTGCAGCTGTGGTCAAAGTATTGCTTGTGATCATGGAACACTCTGGTCACTCACTGCCATAGCTGGGAAATTGTAGTCCCTGTCTCTGGGTTGAGTTTTTGGCCAGCCAGGCATTCCTTTTCTTTCAACTCCTGGGGTGCTGGTAAATCACTAAGGAGAAGATCATCCACCTTTCTGTTAGCTTGCTAGCTTCCAGTGAGCCTTAGTTCCCATTTTACAGCTCCTCTTGGATAAATTGTCTGAACTGACCCTCAATAGCATTGTTGGCTTTCTGTCTCTGAAATAAATATATCCGATGTGAGGGAGCAGGGTGATTTGCATACCTTAAATACATGAAGCTTAAGAGTCTGCTTTTGATGACTCCTGTCCGCTTACTTATTTAGTGATGTCTCATATTACCAGGTTTTATATTCCTTTTGGGAATGATTTCTGGTGAAAAGGAGGTTACAGAGGGAGAGACCAACCCACTTTGAGGCTAAAAAGTAGGCAGATCAAAGGTCAGCCTCGTATAACTGTGGGTTTGGAAGGATGTCAGAATGGTGTCTGTCCACAGAAGGATCAGCTGTACTCATGTTGTTTTTGGCAGATGTCTAATTTCTTTTTAAAGACCTCCAATGATGAAGACTACACAGACTCCCTAAGCAAATTTGTCCCTTACATGAAGCTGGTGAGCTGTCATTGAGGAGTTGCAAGTAGAGCTCTAAAATTATAACTACAACTGATAGTATTAATGCTGTCAATGCCCTCACCCATGCATCAACACACTCATCCTTATTCCCATCAGCATGTGTCTGATGATTTCACAGCTTATGTTCCTTTAATTAGAGCATGGCAAATTCTGCCAGAGACTGACGTTCCCAGGCCCAGTGCAGTTTTGCGTAGTCTGCCGGACTTGCTGGGAAACCTGGGGGTTCGATTTCACTTGGGGCTGGTTCTGGGGAGGCTGCTGGCATTTATTCTGGAACTTGATTGTGGAAAGAGGCAGCTGCTAAGGACAGTCATGTGAAAAACTCATATTCAGGGTTTAATTTCTTCCTAGTATCTTGTGGTTTGCTATCTGAAGTAATTTTCCTTATAACCATGTGATCTTCCCTCCAGCAGCCGAGTATGTTTTCATAAACAGCACATCATGGATTTGATGATACTTATCTGAGTAGGGATAAGTTTCCATACCCAAAAGCAGATGGCACTGCCATTATCAGAGGGAAACAACTAAAGAAGTTGCTTGAGAGGGGGAAATGAATCAGAGTACTGTACATAAGCGTGCTCTCAGCTGTCTTTACATACTTAAGCACTTTAGATTCAGCTCGTACCTGCTTTTGCTGCTTTGCTTTCAGCTACAGGTGTGTCCTCCCACCGTGCCCCTCACTACTTTTCTCTGTAGGCGGAGAACCACAGCAGAGTTTTTGACCTCAGAAGCGACTGGGCAGGAGGGCATAGGGCAGAAATGTTCTCCCACGCCTGAAGGCAGAGTCTCAGAGTTCTGAGTAAGTGAGTGGAGAAACAGAGATGGGACAGGGTGGGAATCATGCCAGTTCTTGGAAACATCAAGCCTTGCCCAGGCATCTGGAGCTCAGCAATTTCCCTGTTTATTTCTCCAAATGCTGTATCCGGTTGGATCTGCCATATGTGTTTAGTGGCTTGCAGTGCTTACTAGCTAAGATTTATGAAGTCTCCATAAAGGATAGCTGCATCTTCATCATCTGCATCATCAGCTTTCTAGCCAGTTACAACAGGTAGATGCTCTATAAGATGAATTAAATAAATGTTGAAACTTTGATACTTTTATCTAGGCTATGAGGAGAAACACTGTCCAATGGTCTTGGCTTGGGGCTAGAAACGGAAATTTCTGCGTGTTACTCACTGACTTGTAGGTTTCTGTCACAACTACTCCCCCCAACAATTAAAAAACCCAGACCAGCTTTCTGTAAAGCTGGGTTTGGAACTGTAGCATTCACCGGTCTTTGGCTGTCTGGAGAAATGTTTGCTGGTTGTAAAGTGCTTAGAGACCTCAGAACACAACTATAGTACAAAATAGTTTTTCATAGTGTCTACTTTGCCTGTCCTGCTTCTAATTTTTTTAATTTTGTTTCTGATTATTATCCCACTGTGGATTTTTTCTGGTGTGAATCCTAGGTTGTAAAATGTTTCCCCCAGACTTCTTGGTTTGGATTTTAGAAACATAATGGAAAGTGCTCTTTTTTCCTCTTCTGAATCCTTATTCGTTTTCTCTTGCTCTTCAGCTGTCTGTCTCATACATCATGTGCTACTGTTTTTCTGCTTGTTATTTTATTACATTAGTTCTTAGGCTCTCAAGAACGTACTGATGTTGCACTGTATGCTGTGTGGATGTAGGAGGAAGATTATTTTTCCCTGCAAGATCCTGTGCTTCCATGTGTGAGATGGGGGCCAAAGATTGCTCATACACAGGTACAAGAAAATACAGTGTGTTGCTTAGTATATTAAACATGATGTAGGCAAAAAACCCAAACAAACCAGCCTATTTTAGAAGTTGGAAAGGTGTGCAAAGGACTGTAAACAGAGAATCCAAGAGACACATTAAAACTGCATTACCTGATGTGATCTAGCAGTCAGCTCCCTGAGAAAGTGCTCTTTGAGTGCAAAGGGATGGCTAGTCTGTGAAAGATGAAAGACCACGTTCCTCAGTGGCTCCTTGTTGTGCTAATTAACTGAGACAAACCCCTTTCCAAACCCCTTTCTGCCCCAATGTTCAACTGGCAGGAGCAGAGTGGGGCTCTGTGCCCCTTGACCGCGGGGCCTTGTCCCCTGGGCTGCCAAGTGTTGAGGGGCTGCCGGGAGCCAGGGAAGAGCTCTGGGGTCCCTAATGGCGACGGTGGGGTGGAAAAAAACAGTTCTTTCTTCCCTCTTTATCCCCAGCAGAGAATGAGACAGACAGAGCAGCTCCAGCAGCTGCCCTACGGTGAAAGCTGACCGGCAGCTGGCAGGGGATTGCGAGGTTTTTGTGATGCTGTTTGCTGGCTTTTTCTTTTTGACATGCTGCCTTTACTGCTTTAGACCTGTGGCTTCTGTTTTGTGTCACACTTGCAGTCAGTTCTCAGCAGGGCTTCTCCTCATCCCCTTCAATTTTCTTGTATAACTATAAAGAAATGTCTTCATCTTGAGGGAACTGGTGCAACTGAAGAACAGCGGGAGTAAATAAATTGCCTCCCATGGCTTGTTTGTTTTTCTTTTGCCTTCAGATCAAGTTTGTTATAGCACAAAACTGGGAAGTTTTCCTCTCCACTCTGATGGCATCTGTAAGCACTCACTTTTTATGCTAATTTTTGTAATATTAACGCAACCCATGGTAAAACTTCCGACTGTGTTACTCTCGACTTGGGTACCTTCTGGGGAAAATGCTCGTGAAATGTTGTTGTGTTGTGCTGGAATATTCATGGTAAAGATGAGGATGTGAATCGCTGATGCCAGCAGTACTGTGGGATGTTGCCAGCTACTGCATCTCCTCTGCAGTTTTTGCCCACTTCAGCTGAAGTACCTTGTCTCTTACCCACTTCTCGCTTTATGCCGATGCTTTTATGCAATCTTGTGCGGTTCTGTAGGTGTTTGACCATTGTTTCAGTCTGAAATGCATTCTGCTATTTCAATACCCACCACCTTTTGCCCCTTGCTGGTCACTTTGCACTATGCAAACAGTTTTACAGTCTGGTATAGGCCAGTGATACGAAGCCCTTGTGGAAATAAACAGCTCCAGAGACGGTGATTTCATTTATGTTGAGTATTGAACAGGCAGGGTACAAGTGTGTGTTTTACCGAGCCTGAAGTAGGACATAGCCGATCAGCAGAGTTTGCAGGGAAAGACAAATGTAACCGTAAGTGGGATTTGTATCCATGTATCCAGGTTGCTTTCTGTCATTCTGTAACCACGGCTCGGATGTCACGTGTCCCTTTCTGCGGTGTTCGTGTTGTAAGTGGAGCTGCTTAAGGCTGTATATAAAACCTCACTACAGGTATAATTTAAATATTCTCTCTTCAGTTGCAAAAGAGTGAAGAGCACCGTCGCTATACCTTGTTATCCCGTATGTGCTGCAAGAGATTTTTCTGTCATATCTATACCCACATGTATTTCCTTCCTCTTGCATAATTCATCGTTGAAGAATTTGCATTTCCCTGAAGCTGGAAGTTCCAAGAGTGTGTTGTAATGATGAGAGAAATGGGGACAGAAGGAGCTGACTGGATTGGGGTTTTTTTGACCTAGCTCTTTTGCAAATTTATTTATTATACAAAAACCTCTTAACTAAGAGGCAGTTGAACTGGTGTCAGTGGAATATTTCAGACTTTAAAAGTGATGCGACCCATTTATATTTTTACTTTGAAAAGCATTTTCTGAGCTGCCTCAGTACAAGGTGACCATCTGTCTGTATCTCCTGCTGAACTGACAGTGCAGGAAAGCTAAGCCTTTGACTGTCCCTAGATACAGACACCCCCGCACCCTTTTTTCCAAAGTCAGTAGTTTGCTGTGTCTTTGACGTGAGGAAATGTCACGGGCAAATGAGCAATTGTCGTGGGCAAATATACAACAGGGAGACTTTTGGTATGGTACCAGGTACAGAGCTGTTGTCACAGGTAATAATGTATAAGTAGCGTATACTGAGAACCAGTCTCTAGTAGATGTGGATCTGATAAAATGCATAGAGCATACATTGGGATAGCTACAGTCCTTTGAAAGTAGATTTCACTATTTTTGCATAGCACTCTGAGGCGAGCATGTGTGCTAAAGCATGCACGCGGCTTTCTTCACAAATCAGCATGTGAATATCTTTCATGTGGGAATCTTTCCTTTTGAAGCAAACGAGCAAACGACACTTCCAAGAAACCGACTACCTCTTTTTAGTAACTCAGTTAATTTTTTTTTTTTTTTTCTGTCGATGTAACACAGCATACAGCAGCAAGGGTTTAAAGCATTTGATAAAAAGAATTTGGTGAGAGAGCAGTTGGTCCTCATTGAGGGATACTCTTTACATATGTCACATCATCGGGTCACGGGAATACCGACTATTGTGCTAGTTTTCCCCAGTGCCATGTCTTCCTTTCCAGGGTGTCACTGTAAAGGCTTCAACCTCTATTGTGATTTAGTACCACAGAATGTGGGATGGAAGCTGCACCAGGTTGGGATGTGGCTTGTCACAATATCAATAGTGTTATTGATCCCACGTGCACTGCTGCTTGACAGAATCATGGGAACTTAAAAGACAAGGTAATCAATTGTAGCTGAAAAGTACTTAGCTGGGAGAGAGGGCATGCTGAAAGGCTGGTCTGACCTTTCTATATCATCACTCTGTTTAGTATAATTAATGAAATGTTCCCTGCTGGATTGAAATGTCTAGATGCTGTTCTTTGGGGGAGGGGAGCTTAGGGAAAGATGGAGATACAGGTTTTGAAGAGCCTAAAGGACAACATCTTGTGAAAGAAGGAAGATAAGAAAGAATTAGGCAGCTCAGATATGCATCGTTTCACCGTCGGATTATTGAAATTAATGTCTGTGTCACTGTTTACGTCACTGCAACATGTCTTCTGACACCTCTGGCAATTTCCCGCTTGACTGAGAATCATTTTTCATCTTCATGATGCACCAGGAATCCTTTGTCACTGCTGCAGAAGTGCTGTATGTGTGTTCATAGCTTGGCTTCGAAGGAGAGGTTTTTACAATAGGTGAAGAGATCAGACAGCTGTAATTTCCCTTTTGGCAATGCTCTGTTTGATCCTCTTTCAGAGATCAAATAAATACACTGGAGGTCAAGGGGAGCGGTGAGTGTAACAAACCCAAACACCAACTGATACAGCCCAAAAGCCCCCCATGCTAGTGAAATCTCGTATTCACACAATGCTGACACTGCTTCCCTGTTTAAAAACAAAAAATGCCTTCAAGTTTCTGCCAACAACCAAAGCTGTCCAATTTATATTTAATCAGTTATTTGTCACTGTCTGGCATATTTTGCCTGAATGGTTGTTACACATTTATTTGTCTTTGTTTCCCTCCCATGTTTTGCTGAAGCAACAATAGCATGGAGAAATTTGCCTTGCAGAAAAAGAATCTCAGTGAATCATTCAAACCTGTTTCCCTGGCTTTGTCATAGTAAATTTGTATGTCTGTGTGGCAAGTAAAACAGACTGGTCACTTGCTGTATCTTCCTTTTCTGCTGCTTCCCAATAGCTAGTTGCAATCTCAGATTGCTTCCTCTGAGAAATACAAACAGTTGTGTAATATTTAGTCCTTTAACAACCGAAACCAAAGAGAGTGAATGTAAAATTTATGTAAAATAGCCTCTGTTTTAAAATATTTTGCTACTGTTGCGTTGTGAATAAATTGTTCTTTTTGAGACTGATTTTAAATTTTAGGAATAAGTGTATTATGCAAAGCTTGTAGAGCTTTGTGTATGTGTATTTTTAGGAGCTCCATGTAGTACACTAGGCACTATAGAATTACTACAAGGCCAGACACTTAGTAGAGCAGAATAATTATGAAGTGACTTTCTCATCTCAGCAAAGAAAACTGCTTTCCAGTCATCTAGGGCTGTAGTCAACACATCATTTCTCCTCATATCAATATGATTTAAATACTCACAACAACTGTCAGCAGGTCTTCCTCTACAGGTGGCAGAGAGAGGGTATTCTGGCAGTAATTGCTTTTAAATCTGGATTTACCTTTATTATGAATTGTGCTGTTAGTGCAGTGCTTCCTATGTACCTACTGCTGTGTGACTTTCTGGAAAATCGCAGTGTTAAAAAATGGCTTACTTTGCCTCTAAAATTTGCAGCCACCTTCACGTCTTATGATGGAGACATTTGGATTTATACTACTGAAGAACAGTCGCTTTCCCATGGGCTGTGTCATGTCAGTGCCCTGGCAGAAGGGCCCCACAGCATTTGGAGACTTTGGAAGGCAGCAGATAGGGACCTCGAAGTGTTTTGTTTTAAGAAAGTGCCACTCTAATTTCAGCAAAATAAGCCATTTGTGAATGACTGGCTTTTTCCAAACACTTCCAAAAGCTATGAACTGAGATCAATACAGAGATCAGATCTGAAAGCTTATGACATTTTGTGCAGAAAAATAATCTTGTTTTGTTCTGAATGTTTATTCTTCTACACAAAGGGGCAGGACTGATGCCACTGTGAAGTATTCACGAGGTTTTGGAGAAAGGCATAGGGATAACTTTTGGAGCAGAATATTAACAGTAGTCATCTTGCACAATATTTTTAAGTCTTAAGCTCCAGAACTTAAGTGGTTTCTCACAGCTCATGAAGACTGATGTAAAGGCAGCACTGCAACTTTTGTGGCTAAAGTGAATCCCATAGCATTCTGCAGACCTTTAATTCTGTGAAAAACTGGAGCAAAACCATCATTCCTTAGTTGGAGAATGGACTTGCCTTGTTTTGGGCAAAATATGTGGCCTCCTTTAGCCTTCCCACCTATAAAGACATCAACACATCTGAACAAGTGGGTTTTTAAGGAAGAGGGGATATTGTGATCTCTTTCCAGCAGTTACTGCTTGCCTATGTTGTTCTGTCTGACCCAGTTCAGAGATGGAAATCTACCTTTTGTATTTGGCAATATATAGTTCCAAGCTCAGCTTTGTGAGTAGATTTAACAACCTTTGGATGACAATAGAGAGCTCGGTTGTTTCATTGTCTCTGATCCTTCACTCTTTCCTGCCCAGTGGGATGCTTTGAAAGGAGCATCATTCCTCTGCATAGTTTGTATCAAACAGTGGAGGTTTGCTTGATGTAAAAATTATTCACTATATGTCAGCCATCTGTTCTTCCAGTCTTTAAATGCTGTATCTGATCACTAGAGTCCCTCAAATTTTTGAATGAGAAAATCTTGAGTGAGAAATTCGTACTAAAGTTTTACGTCATCTTTTTTTTTGGCTCTATAAACAATACTGAAGTATACAAAGGATTAATAGATCCTTCCTGCAGGGCCTCAACTGTATTATCTAGAGGAATTTTGTCTGCTAAAATATGAGCCTTACAGTAGCTCTGCAGGCATAAATTATTTGGCTTTTCTTGAAGGATAGTCTGTCACCCTAAAGGCCATTTTTCTTTTTCATGTACAATGTACTATAATTTCCATGTGCTTGTTCCTGTGCACGCCCCCATGTGCACCCTGTTACTTCCCTACGTACATTAACGTTGGTACCTTAACAAAGAATCAAATCTGTGCTTTTGTGTAGGTAGCTGAATGCTGGTATTGTGTAGAGCTGACCAACAGAAAATCTAAGACGCAGCAATTAAGAACAAAACCAAAGCTTACCGTGGAGTGTTTGTGCCTTTCCCTTGCTCTTCATGTGGGATTAGGGTACTGCTGTGGAGTGTGGGAGCTTCAGATCCAGGTCCTAGTTTTCCCTCCTGCAGAATGATTTGGCAGAAGAAAGCTGCTGGCCTCAATTAGGCAAGGCAGGGACCCAAACCTGAATGTTCTGCCACAGATCTCACAGGTGACCTCTTGCTGAAATGACTGTACCTTGGTGTTTTCCTTTCTCCAATAAGTCAGAGTTGCTTGCCAAAGTTTATCTAACACCTCTCAAGTGTAATTGTGTCTGAAATTGCAGGAGGTTGGAAGAGCATATTGAAATTTTCTTTTCCTTTTTCTGGGTATCACAAAATTTATATAAAAAGCTTCACTTCTGCTGTTTCCCTTCTGATACTTTGAGAATGAAATTTACTTTTGTGTTTGTTCAAATCAATCCCTCTTGAGTACTGTGAGGGTATGCATGTATGAGCACGTGTTTGCAGAACTGTCTTCTGATCAAGACCTGAGTGAGCCTTGATACAGGGAATTAACTGTCTGCTAAATATTGCTTGATTTAGAAGACTAACTGCATATTGCTTGATTTAGGAGACTGTCTGCTAGACAATGCCTAACAATCCTGTTTGCCTTGAAACTCACTTAAGCTTATCAGGGACTGGTATTTGTCAAGGACTAATATGTCTAGCAAAGGACAGAATGTTAGTTCCACCACAAATTCTGTCAGAAGTTGGGAACCTGCTGAAATCACCAAGTGAAAGGAGAGCATGGGTGAATGACTAAAGTTCATCTAGAGGAAGATAAGACCCCTGAAGAAATAAACGACCACCAGAGACAGATCTGAAATGCTAACGCAAGTGTTTTTTTTAAATAATCCCGCCTCACTTATGCATATGTATGCCTGTATTGTGCAATCCTATGAATATGTATACCTGCACCGTATACATTTTTGGTAAAATGTGCTGTCGGTGTTCGTGCTTTTGGAGGAGTGATCCCCCACACACCCGGCGCCAAATAAAAATGCCTGCTTTATAAGTCTCTCCGAGTTGTAGAGTTTGATCCGCGCGTCAGCCTAATGCAGATTTGATGTTGACTCGCTCCATAGGATTCTGTTTCATTGCATTTAAAATTCAAAGTGCAGAAGTGCACAGAAGTTTCAATCAAGGTAGATCAAGCTACATGAGCCTCAAAATAGCATCTGTATTCTTAGCATTGTATATCCTAATCAGATGTGGCAGAGGCATTGCTTTATTAGTCTGTTCCTTCAGTACACCGAAGAATTTGTGGCTTGTTGCTCAAACTAGATCTTGGAGCAAAAACCTGCTGTGGCATCCATCTTGTCCATCATACACCAGGTCATTGTTTTTTTCAGGTCTTCATATGATCTGTGTTAACACCTTTACGTTGTTTTAGTCCATGGATTTATAAAGCTTCTGAGGTCTTAGTGTTGAAAGTATTGGTTAAAGCTTCTATAGACAATTTTGGACTGTCTTCTGTTTTTACCTTTGGGAAGATTTTGCAGTTCTTACTGTTTTCTGTCCCTTAATATTTTTTTTGTTGTTGGTGGTGTGATTCCTACCTCTAAATATGAAAAGATTGCTTCTGTGTATGGCTGAATTTGTGCACTTAAGGTCAGCAAAGTTGGTAGAGATTTCCTTTAGTAAAACAGAAGAACAAAGCAGGATTTCTTGGTTGCTCAGAGAGCATTGTTTACATTTGCTGACCACCATCTCCTTTTGTAAACCTTGGAGGAATGTAAAGAAACTGTTGTATTAATTCAACATGATCCAAAACAACCAGTGTGGTTTATGTCAAGAAAAATATTTTAGCAAGCCCGTTGTGATGTTTCTATCAGAGTCAATACACCAAAGAAAACAGCATTGTGGCTGATACTTTGGACTAAACTTCTTTACAGTATGCTTTCTATAAAGGCTTACTGGGGGAAGCGAATTACTTGCATATTGAAGGGTAAGATTGTTGATTAGAAGCTGATTGAGAGATTGAATAATGTTGTTTGGAATTGATCAGTTTTCCATAAACAAAAAGGAGCTACTGGCAGCATCTTGTCTGAGAGCTGTATAATATAGTGAGGCATGCTGTTGAATATGCTTATTAGGAGTTGTTGTTTCTAATTATTTTTCTCACTTCTAAATGTTTGAAAATAGGAAAATATTTGAAAACTGAAACTTTTGTTTTCAGTAGAACAAACCCACAAAACCAAAGAAAACAAACCCAGACTCTTTCCATGTTTTTTCATTAAGATTTTGTGAATGAGGAAAATGTTAAAAAAGGACAAAGGTGACAAAAGGTATCTGAAGTGGCAAAGACTTGAAGAATAACAAAATAGTTAGGTCTGAGTCTTAAGTTCAAAGTGGCTTTTAAAGAGCTTCATGAAGTTGTTACAAAGCTAATCCAATACGAAGAAGTGCAAGGTAGTGAACTTCAGAAAGAGCAGTTTGAAATGCTCGAGGCCGTTGAGGGCTTCTAAATTAAATGCTGTTATTTTTTCACGTAAAGTCTTGGGCTCCAGTGTTACTGGCTTACTGGAAATACCTGCTTAGCACTTAGCTGTGGCTAAAATTATTTTTAAAAGCGCTACTTGACAATAGCCTTTTAATAAGAAAGAAGTTGAGTATATACTAGGAAGAA
Organism: Ardeotis arabs; assembly: GCA_011801015.1. Taxonomy (NCBI): domain Eukaryota; kingdom Metazoa; phylum Chordata; class Aves; order Otidiformes; family Otididae; genus Ardeotis; species Ardeotis arabs. The sequence goes on along the minus strand of JAAGAY010145392.1, from coordinate 4,269 downwards.
GCTATTGCTGTTTCAGCCGAGGATGTGTACAATATTTGCTTGGGGTTTTTTTGTTCTTGTTCTTCCTTCATTTCAGAGATGAAAGAACAGAGAGGAGGCTAAGGATAAAAAGTTGGAAAGCAGTAAAAAAAAGATGGATTTTTCTCTGGTCTTAGTAGAAAAGCTTCCATTGACTTCGGTGATACGTTGTCAAGGCTGTTATGGGGGAATTGTCACGAGCTTCTTAAATAGGGAAGAATAAAGATAACAAGAACATCGAGCTCGTAAGGGATCATAAGGTATTACAAGAGGAAGAAGAATAAGACATACAGGCTATGTCATCTGGATGTACTGATTTCTGCTTTTGGACAAGTAGGGGTAACATAGTTATTTAATGAGGGTGCAAAAAAGTAGCATCTTCAAGCAACTCATGGAGAAATGAATTTTATTTTCTGTTGAAACATAAAAAGTTTTAAAATCTCATATTTTTCTTCTCTCTGAGCCTCTTCCTAACAACAACAAAAAGAAGATCAAGAAAATGGCTAGGAAATTAGTGTGTTGTTTCTCTCTCCCTCATACCTCCCCCCAAATGGAATAAATGAGACTAAGCCAATTCCTCTCAGAATTGGAGAGCTAGAGAAAATCAAGAGATCCATGAGTATTTTTTTTCCTCCATTCTGTGTGTTGCAGCTTTGTTTTTGTGGGCTTTTAAGGCAATCTCTAAGAGCACTACAAGAGGATGAAATAGCTTTGATATTAAAACAAAAGAAACTGTGATGGGATTTGATTGAAGAAGGTACATTTATTTAAAGAAAACTTTATCCCCAAGTGCACTGATTTCATAATGATGATAGGACTTTGAGCAAGCTGTGGTATACCAATTTTTGTGCTTTCAAATATGTGCCAACTGCCGACCGTTGGATTAAGGAAGATATTTTCCTCACAGAGCCAGTATTAGTTATCATTAAGATTCCTCAGGGAGGAAATGTGTATGGGGGAGACAATGTTATAATTTCCTTACAAAGACAGGGAAGTGTGGCATTAACTTTTTAACTGAAATTTCTTTTTGGCAGGATGCTGGTTTTAGTAAGAAGTGTGAGACCACTGGCTTATTTTCCCTGTTTGGTCATGGGACACCTTCAGCTCTGTAGCCCACCTCTGCTTTGATCTAAAGAACCTACTACTCTTGGGCAAAGTGAAGCATGGGTGAACAGCTGCATCTTGTACTTTGTTAGTTTGGTGGAAATTACCTATATTGCATATATGATTTTCTTTAATTTAATTTGGCTGGTCTGTGTTCTTTAGCTGTTGTGTCATTACCTGACAAAAAGGACCACTTTGTGCATAATATACTGAAGAAAACATACAAAACACAGTAAAGAGTACGTACTGGGATGTCTTAGAACTGCAGTGTTCTCTAAAAGATTATAAAATTAAAAAAGCTCCTGAAATGTGTCACTTTCGCAGTCTTAAAATATGCATAAATTATGGCTTCAATTCCTTTTCAGGCATCAGTGACACAACTCCTATGGTTTATGGTATGAGCAGCCTAAGGCAACAGAATTAAAGCAATATTGTGCTCCATTATTCCCCGTAATGAATTTAGCACACAACAGGAGTGTGTACTAGTTGTTTGCTAGGACTGCAGTCTTCAGGGTACTGGGTAACTGTGCTCTGAGGAATTCTATGAATTTCAACGGTGTGTGTTATAGGTGTTGAAATGGTTGAAAATGGACTCAGCAGTATAAATCTGTGATAACATTTTCTTGAATATGAAATATACTTATTTACTTGCTTTCCAGTGTTAGCAGTATGCTTTCAGCCAGTTACTTAATATTGTAGGGGTTTTTTTGCCAGTGGCAGAGTTGGTTTCATTTATGGTTAGGGTGGCTGTTACATCGGTTTACAAGCATCTGTATTCTTGGGATTGTTTTAGAGAAAGGATTCTCATTTGTCTCTTGGGTTTTTTTTCCCCCCACTTTCTCTTTGTTGAAAAGTCAGTTGTGCTGAAAATGTTGAAAATCCTGAATCTTAAATTCTTGGCTCTTTTTGCAGAACCTGATCTGCAAAAGCAATAGTAGCTCAAGCTTCTGAATTCACCTGCTTTATCTACAAATTGTCCTGGATACGCTCTCTGGATTGAATTGATTAGTTCACTGCTGGGATGGAAAAATATAGTAGATTTCTCTGTTAAGACTGCTGATTGTGATGTTTGGATGTAGATGTTTGGATAGGAACAGGTTTTATTTAGTCTTACTTGGTTTTTAGCACTGGGCACAAACTACATAGAGGGAAAACACTAGGCAGTTGTAAGAAAAAGTAATCAGAATGGATTATATTTGCCGGAAGACTATCACTTTCATTAGAATAACTGATGTATTTGATTTTCCCTTCTTCCTTGTTTATTTTTCTCTGCTTTTGGGAGAATATTCCTTGCCCCCAAAAATACTGTAAAGATTATATAATAATCTTAGTGGAGATGTGCTAATTGTTACATTCCTCTGAAATATTTTGGTGACTTTCACTTTGCTTTTTTAGAATGTGTTAATATTTGCATGCCAAACATTATAATGGCAAATTACAGTTTGTTCTCACGTGTCACTTTTTTATACCCATGAGTACTGTATTTTCATTTCTCTTCCTCTCCTCTTTTTTTCTTCCCCTCCCTGCCCCCCAAATGATTAACAATACATCCAGGAGAAATAAAGGATGACAGTGTGTCTTTGATCATTTAATACACTGATATTGCCAATCTCAGTACTTCTGTTCTATGGAAATAGATTTAAACCACACATGTATTCACCAAGCAAAGAAAAACCCTAAACCGGGAAGGAACATGAATATACAGTGCAAAACAAAACTGCCTGAGAAAGGAATTCTGTACAGGATTACTATAACCTTTTCTTGTTCTTTCCTGCTATATTACTTTTTCTGTCATCGTTGTAAACTGTTTTCTATTGCCTATAACTACTTAGAAGGGATTTTAGCTTTATTTTACTCACAGCTGGGTAGAACTGGGAAATTCAGACAGAACACAAAAAAATCAGAGTACTAAAGGAGGTCTGATTGAATAGGGGGATGAGATTTTTCTACATATTACCTTGTTTTCTGAGAAGAAAATTGTTATTAGGCAACTTGTGTGTACAGCCTTGAGGAATCTAAAAATGGAAATTCTGTATAGCTCCCTAATACCATATTTAGGAAATACAGTTTCAAAATGCTTCAATTCTTGGGCATGGAGCAAAGCAAGCAAGCTTTACTTTTTATTATTGCTGCACATTCATGTAAGTCGGTAGTGCATGAGCCTATGTTAAAGTCTTTATGGTTATGAACATAATATAACATATGACAAGTATGCTAATTTAAAAAATATATTTTAGCTGACTAAAGTATTCATGTTGGTGTTTAGCACAATGAGAGATGTTCACAATAGCACTCAGTGTTAAGTGTTGTACTGTAGCAAATTCCTGTTTCCAATTAATTGTCCCTCTGCATGCATGATTACAGCACATGTCTGATCAGGGTTCAACATCCTGAACAGTATTACTTCAGCATGGTTAGGGAAAAGTAATTAATTAAACTTTCCAGTGTATGTTTACATGCTAGTTGTTTCACTGTTGTTCCCCTGCTTCAGTTACGTGTCACTAAAATTCTATTCATTTTTATTTTTCCTACTAAGATAGTAATTCTTTGTACTTTTACTTTGTAAAAGTCTCCGATGTTAGGTGGCTAACATATCTTTCATGTCTGTCCACAGGCATTTTATTAGCTCAATATTTTTGTTTACTGTACCTAAACATGGCAGAAAAACAGATGTTCTTCCCACTGAATGCTTTGTTAAAGAGAATGGTCTGTAAATCCTATTAAATTTTAACATGTTTTTACCTCTATCTAGGTCTCTTCTGTAGAATCACAATTACAGGATTGTGTTCTGAAACTTGTTTGCTGTGCCTGTCAATGAGCAAATGCTGTGTATTGATCATTGTGAAAGATGCAGTAATACATATAGATGCTTGAGATCTTAGAATATTTTTTCTCATTGTAATGAGCAGTTGAATATATTCTGTGTATGATTGTATAAATAAAAAATTATCATAGAGCTTAACATAGATGAAGGGAAATGCTATTTGTATTTAATAAATCATTTAAACTTATAGTCCATATTGCCATGTGAAGGCAATGCCAAGCTTAAGAAGCAAAGATCACACAGGACTGTAATTATCTGTGATGGTGCGTTTGTTGTTTTTTTTTTGGTTTGGGTTGTTTTTTTTTCTTTTTTTTTTTTTTTTT
>JAAGAY010145391.1:32873-81233 GCA_011801015.1 Ardeotis arabs | reverse complement strand
TTTTTTTTTTTTTTTTTTCTGTTTTCCCCTTCTTAAATACGTTATCGCAGAGGCGTTATCACTGGACATTCTGCTACCAGTTGGCTCGGCCCTGGCCAGCAGCGGGTCGGCCCTAGGCCCGGCCGAGTCCACTGAACAAAGGGGAGCAACTTCCAGCAGTTTCCTACAGAAGCTGCCACCTTAGGCCCCCCCTCACCAAACAAAACCACAACAAGTAGACAGGGAGTAACCAGTTACAGCCAAAGGAAAGAAGACGGAGGAAGTGGCGGGCTGTCAAAATAATGTAGCTGTTGAACTTATTATGGCAAAAATATGCATAATTTGTTGAATTTTTATCGATATACAAAGGTGCGGAAATTTGTTTGATGTTGACTCAAGAGATGTTACTGTACCAGTGCTGATTTTCTAGATAATGTATAGAGGACTTTTTGTGTTGGAAAAAATTTTCAGTAGATTTTCAAGATGTTAGGAAATATGTGCAAAACCATCCATAGCACTGTAAGAGCTATGGAAAACATTTCCCAACATTAGCAAGCTCTCATAAAGCAGATTTTTTTTAAAGTACACTTTTGAAATGAAATAATTAAAATTCATCTCTCCATTTTGTTACCATTTTATTTTAAATCAAAGAATGTCATATTGACTCTTCATGATATTTTTTAATAATCTACCGTTTATAATGACCATGTTTAATTGCTCTAATTTAAAAAGGCGCTATCTGATTGCCTGCATGCATATAACAAAAAACGTAATTGTCTTGTGCAAACCACTGAATAGATTTAGGAATCTTCAATAACAAAATTACATTAATAGCATATGCTATTAAAGATGATTGATGGCAAAATTGGAAGCATACTGGTTTTACACCGCACAAAAGAGTACGGTGCTTTGAAGATGGTTCTGAGTGTCAACAACAGTACAAAGAAGAAAAACAGTGTAATACTAAAAGTCCCGCTTTTTTTTGGTAACAAATTTAGTAGTGGGTGGATCAATTTTTCTTTTTCCTTGAGATGACAATATTTCTCTACTTATTCAGAATATCTCTTGGATATGTGAATACATATTTCAATATATATTGTGTTTAAATCTTTTCAAATACTTTATCTCACAGAAGAATAAAGTTTAACTTATAGCCAGGTTTTCAGAGACCAAAAAAATCTCAACTCTGTATTACCTCTCAGTTAGTTTAATCCAGCTTTTACTGCAGTTCCCACTGTGAACGTACAAGCAAACATGAGTTCCATTAATCAGTTTGCAGCATTCTGTACTTTGAAAGCCTGATTCTGAATTTAGAAGAAATCAAAACTCTATAGAAAAAAAGAATATGGGGAAAGTGATGAAGAACATAACATTCTTAATATGGAAGCTGGTTTGAGAAGAGCTTCTCTCTTTATTGGTAGTATGGTTGTAATGTCAAGATCTCTCAAACTCCCAGGTTTTACAGAAGGCACATTTTTAATACGTATGCTACTTCTGCAAGGACATTAATATGAAGTATATCCACCCTACTGCGGTTTCACGTTATGCTTCTGATTTTTATTTTAGTTTAATACCTTTTAAAGTAGCACTTATTTTTCCATGTCCTTCTGAGATTTGCAGTGCAAGCTGTAAAGGACGTGATATCCATCACTTCTCTAAACATTAGCATGTTTTCCTTTTATATTCATATTTAAAGCAATTCTTGGAAATGGAGATGTCTTATTTGTCAGGTGCCTTAACCCCTTTTTTTTAAATCACTTTGCTGAGTTGCGGCGTAGTGGAGCACCACAGCTCTGTAAATGGATTCCTTCACAATAACTATTATTCTTATATTGCCCGTTTTTCAAGTGAATATCTTTTGAAAATTATTTGACTAATCTTTTGTTACTGTAAAAATATTTGTATTGTACATAAACATATTTTTGTATGTAAAGAATGTGTGTGGAGGCAGAACCATTCTAGAGAATTCCTGAAATGCTTTACTTTTTTTCAAAAGCTCTACAAATATTTTAGTTTTCTCACACAATACCTGCACTAGTGAAATATCCCTTTGCCAGTTTAGCACTGGTATCTGCATCAGTGGTGGTGGAAGCAAAGCCAGTTTGAACAAGAAGCACCGTTATAATAAAGTACTTGTGTTCCTGAAGGGTTCTTTTGATGCCTTCTACAAACATCTTAGTTGCAAACTTTTGTTTGTGATTACTGGAGGAAATTCCTTAGGGATTCTAGTTCTGACATATAAAAGTTGTAATAAGTGGCGCAATGTAGGTCAGAGCCACACTAAAAACAACTTCTGCAATACAACTGGCTACCTGAACCTACCTCCAAGTTCCTCCTCTGAGGGTTATGGATGCCTGCAACTTTGCAGGCATCTCTTTCTCTCTGCCCATCCCTTGTGTCTGGAGTTTATCCAGGGGACAGAAGTTGTCTTGTCCCCTTGTGGGCCATCGTTATGGGGAAGTCCACCCTCAACTTTTTTCTTTTTCTGCCTAGTTGAACTGATTAATAACTGTTTAATGGTATCTTCACACACAGAGTTTGGTTATTAAGGATATTTAATTCCTGCTGTATACTGGCTGTTTGTTATACTATATTGTCAAAACACAGATTTATATCCATCTTTTACTGTAGCTTTCATGTGTAAAGGCAGAAATTAGATTTGCTGATTTCAGGTTGCTTTTCCTACCATAATTTGCACAATGTATCACATTTCAGATGATAGTTAAACCTAACAGTCAAAGTAGTTTATTTTTTAAATTTCCAATGTCTCACGTTGACAATTTCAAGTTAATGAAATTCTGTTACAAACATCTAATTAAGAATGCTACTGTTTGTTTTCATATGTAATGCATACCATTACAATATGTAAACAAACATTTGTACTATTTGAAAAATAGTTAGAGTTAATAACTGGATTTCTACTGGTGGATGCTTCCAGGAGCACGAATTGAAAGTGACTCCTTTGGGTTTGTCTTGTTTATTGCTTTGTTATGTTTCTTACCTTCTTAGATAATTGTCTTTGTGTGAATCAAATATTTTGCAAGTAACTGAATAATGTTTGAGTATGACAGTTCTTTATAGGAGCTCAAGATGTGCCACTTCTCCATTTTAAGACTGCCTTTTTCCAATCATGAGGAAAATGAGCAAGTATTCTTACTTTGGACCGTGCGAGTTGGATTCTTTGTCTTAGTTTTTGTGCTTTGTTTTTGCATCTTAGAATGTACTTACATGATAGTTCAGTAAAATTTATTTGGGAGTATTCAGTTGATATTGTGTCATCGCGCATTGTGCATATTGTTAATACATCCTGAAGAGAATTTTCCATATGTAGTAATTATTGCTGATGAAATTATTTTTGGTTTCTTCAGAAAATTCTTTTGTACTGTAAAAGACTTATTGGTGATCTCAAAGACAGACAGAATCCCTTCAGTTTACCTATACAGTTGCAGCTATATCTTAATACTTCATTAAAAGATTTTAAAATATTTTGAAATAAAGGATTTTTCTTTTTCTGGCAGACAGGCGGAGGGGTACTGCCTGCAGGACCCGTTTTGTCAGCATGAAACAGTCTCATAAATTTTTATTGAAATGAGCTCATTACTTTTAATTTTTACCAGCTCTTTAGTGATTCCTGGGATAGTTTTCAATTTTTGAAAAACAATTCATCAGTTGCTTAAAATGTATGCATTATTATTAGATATGTGAATTTGCCTTTCCAAGGATTATTTTAAATAAAAATATATTGTTGTCATTTAGGCTATTGTGGGAGCCTGGTTTCTGTGATTAATTAGGACAAAGGACATTTAGGCACATGTTTTGTCTGCCCATTGGCTAGCTGTTCCCTTCTCCCCCCCGCTTCCTCCATCAAGGTATAAACTTTATTCGGGACATAGGGAGCATCTCTTACCTGTAATTAGCATTTCTCTAAATGTAACGGATTCAGTTATCGATTTTGAGGAAATATACCTTCAGGTTCATTTAACGTGTAGCTTTTCTCATAGCTGCACCGTACACAGCATTTTTTTTCCGTGTTATGGTGAGAAAAGTACTTTTATAATAGTAACTCGCTGACAACATTTGAAGTGAAAATTGCCAGAGTTCTTCAGTCTTTACACATTTCTGTGACTGATCATCATTTCCTTAGAATTCCAGAGACATGTGTGAATCATGCCTACAGGGTACATATGTTAGACGTTAACGAGAAAATACTTCCCAGAAATCAAATGTAAGATTCTCAAAGCTTTTGAAGTGCACCTACAAGGTTGAATAATTAGAGCCTTGTAGAACAGAATGAAGAAATAATTCATTTGGGAACTAAAGAGTCGGAGTGACTTTAGTCATAAAAAAGTACTTGTTATTTATCAGACAAAATAACTGTTATTGCCTACCTGTAGATCTGTTTTAGGGGATATGCAGTCTAGAAATGCTTAGTCATTATTGTACAGAACTAACTCTGGTGATCTGGCCTTTCAGTAATTTATGTGGATGCAACTACTGTAGCCTAGTAAATGCAGCTTAGAATAATACGTATATGCACACATGTAATAGCTACGCAATTAGAAGCATCACAATATTAGGAGTTCATTTGAGTGCATCAGGGAAACGAAGGTCTAATTTTATATTCAGTGCAGATAATCCCTATTGTATGTATCATTGAATTCCTCACAGCTACAGGCAATCTTATAAACTTCTTGCTTGTAAATACTTTTATGAATTTCTTTCTCACCATGTTCCAGTCTCCAATTAGTATTTCAATGGTCTATCCTATGTTAGTATTTAGCATCTTTTTTTTTTTTTTGCACTATGATTCAGTATAACACATTCAGGGTAGTCTTAAACTTTCAAGCAGTATTAAAACAAACAAAAAAATCCCCTAATAAAACATGCGTTCATATATGTACGTAAAATTAGATTTTATGATACCGACAATTTGTGTATTATGTTAGACTTTAAAGTAGGTCTGGTCCTTACCCAGAGCTATATTGCTGCCCTTAATCATGCGATGTAGGACTTTTTTCCACAAGTGAACTAATTAAAATCAATACACAAAAGAATTTACCTCATTAGTAAGACTGGTGGAATAGGGCGCTACCTCATTATTCAAGCATGGGTTTTTAACAGACTCGCAGAGTTTGACTGCGTTGCACTTGTGGTGCAGTCACTTTGAGCATTGCTGGTATATACACGAGAGCTACGTTCAGTTGTTTTGTCACTGCTAAAAATAAAAGAAGAAAATAGGATGCTAAGAGTATTACGATCACTTTGAAATGTACCTGCATGTCTTCTGGTTCCTACAAAATTCTGAATACACAGAACTCAATACACAGAATATATTGCTTGTTCGAGTAAGTTTTGTGAACACTTAAGGATGTATTAAGACAGGCTGTCAAAGAGTAAGTGGGTTTAAATATAAATGCAGTTGAAAAATGGAAAAAAAAATTTAAGCTTGCTGAAATGACACAGTTAAGATTTTCAAAACTTCTCAGTCACTTAGAGTTTGTATTTGGAAGTGGCGTTGTATTAGCCTAAATTTTTGAAGAATGGTCAGAATGCACTTCAAGTCTAATCAAAATGTCACTAACAATTTGCTAGGTTAAAGGACTTAAGCTTGAGATGTGATTTTTTTTTTTTTTTTTTTTCTTTTTTCTTTCTTTTCCCTTTCATGTATAAACATTTGCTACTGATCAGGACACACTCAAAAACTGATGCTTTTTCCCTCTAATGTGAACAATTAGAGTTTCTTAGTGTTTGTAGGACTCTGGGAGAAGTGAAATCTGCAGATATACTGATGACCATAAATTCTACAATGCAAATAACTCAATTTCTGGATCTGAACAGTGGAGGAAAGCTACATGAATAATCTAAACTACAACTAACTTTCAGATTTTTTTAATGAATTGGGAACAGAAGACAACTTTTTACTGATTGCTTAAGCCACGTGATCTTTCAAAATCTCATTTTTCCTGTGTTATTTTCAAACTGTTTTACAGAATGTGAGGAGAGGGGTTGGGGTGGTATTTTTGTACTTTTAAAAAATTCTTCTAAATCAGGTTATAGATATGCAGTATACTGGATATGACTGGGTAATGATGTGCTGTTACCTTTCACCTTGAGTCGTCCTTTTTGAGACAGTGAACTGTTCATCGGTAAAAATAGATGATGGGTTTGTTATTCAAGTTAAGGACACAAGCTAAGTGTTTTAGAAGTTCTCATCTCCAGCTTTGGTATTCTGGACAGGTACGGAGGAGCAACTTAGTTGAATAGGTGTGCAATTGCCATATGTTCTTCACGTTTAAACCAAAACTCCAAAACCAGTTTTGAATCACTTCACTTCATTGGCAGCATGTTTTCTTAAGGAATAAATTCCATTATTTTTTTCTCCTGTTTTTAATATTCTCATGACGAGAAGCATCTGTATCTTGCTTGCCACTATGCCTTCTTAAATGTGGTTAGGTGTTATGGGAATAGTAATTGCTACTGAAAAATTGGATCAAATTTTAAGGTTAGTGGTAATATTTGGATTTATTTTTTTTTCTGGCCATGCATAGAAGACTATTGAACTAAGTTAAGAACAATAATCCATTATTTATGTTTATGTGCAGAAGATAAACTAACATTGAAATAGTCCTGATTTTAATTTCTTATACAAAAAAGGTTGGTGCCTTGGTGTGCTGAAGTGCTGGAGGATTGCGTTACAATTCACAAGTCATATCTTTTCCCTAAATGATTCATAGTTTTGATAAAATGTTTTGTGAAAATTCTCTCACTCACTTCTTTCACTCCCCACAAATTTCTGGCCCAATTAAAAGACTTTGTCAGATAAATTATTTGAATGCAGTGTATAGGTAGATATGCCATGGTCATTTAAATCAATAGTTGCTCCTACCAGAACTCAGATTAAAAATATTTCCACTGAAGATGAATAATAGAAGCAGCTTTTGTAAAAAAAATATTTTAAAAAAATCAAAGCCAAACAATCTACAGAGTAAGATAAAATTATTAATCTTTATAAAGTATACACTTGTCTCAAATATAAGGCAATGTACTATTAGATACAGAAAAATGAGTTTTATACTCTACTACTAGACACAGCTGTAAGACAGTGGTTACGTGAGGAGTAACGGTACTTCCACTGTGCAGCCATAAAGATGGGGAGTGCGAGCGTTTCTGGTTAGGAAGGAACAGGCTTTTCTCATTTACAAAATGTATTCTGCATATATGAAAATATGCACAGATACACATACCTATCTATTTTAAAATATATTAATATATATAAAAATCTGTATGAAAAGACATCCTGTTTCACATTTCTCCAAAAATAAATGTTGCTTTAGTGTCATTTGCTAGTGCAAGGGGTAAAGACCTCCTGTAGTTACTTCTGATGAATCTTTCCAAACTTTTGTTGTTTTCTTATTTCTTTGAAGTCTTATTTTCTCATTCCGGTACTCTTAAACGAAGCTCACACCAAACTTGCTGTCTTTAAAAGGACTGATGAAAGACTTCTAAACGAGTATATTCTGCTTTGAGACAAGCCCAAGTACTCCTGTACTGACTCTTACTTTTCCTTACTTGTCAAATGAAAGAAGCTGTACTTGCTAAGGCTACATCCTTGAGTGGTTCATAGATTTAAAAAAAAAAAAAACACCAACAAAAAAACCCCACCAAACTAATTTTTGTGTCTACTTGGGAAAGCAGATATTTGTTTTGTTTACCAATCATTTTTCAGAGCATTATTTAGAGCGTTTTTAAATGCTCTAAAACTTCTTACTAGTTATAAGATAGCTGGAGTGTTTATAACAAGAAACCTGTAACATGAAATCATTTTAAAAGGCAGAATTTCTATGAATGTCATTGTCCTGTGAAGAACATCAGGTGTTTGGAAGGGTAGGCTTGCTTTATGTGAAACAAAGGCTGACTTTTGTCCCGATGCTCCGAACCACGTAAAGCTCTGCGCGGTGCGGAGGTGAATCTAGGCTCTCTCAGTTTTTGGACCAGCTCGGTTTTCTTTTTGTGGAATGGCGACCGGGGGAGATGGTTAATGCACATTAATCTCATTGTTTTGAGGAAAATAAATAGTTGTACAATATTGGTGAACTGTTTTCTTTCCTTAATTTGTTCAGGAGACTAGAATGTGAGATGGAATAACAGTGTTGTCTGAACGTATTAGAGGAAGCCAACAAGGTATAACAAACTTTTGTCAGGACCTACCATGAAGATTAGTCTTTCAAAAAATAATAATTAAAAAGTCTCCTACTAAAAATCCTGTACAATGAGGTTAGGTGGTCTGCATTATGTGGGAGATCAAACCTTATCAAGAGGTTTTCCTTCTTAGACATGTGAGGCTTTCTGATGTGTGTAATGGAGGCACACCTGTTCGGACAGTGGCAGTTCCCTTCAGAAGCGTTAGCAAACTTCTCACTCTGATTTACTTGAGCAGTGATAATTCTCGGTCTGTCTCCATCCATCTAAAGGGCCTGAAATCTTATGCTGAGTGTACAAGTAAGAGAATGTTGATGGATAACTCCATCAGAACTTTTTGAAATGTGAGATTTCTCTCCTTAAAATGAGATCTAGTACTACCGTCTTCTATTAGTGTTCCAATAACTCCGGTTTAAATTGATACAGATATTGCTTTGCTTTTGAATATAGTTTTTATACATTTAGAACTTGTCATTTTAATTTTTTTGTTATAGGTGACAAAATGTATACTAATAGTCTTCGAAAAAATTGTTATTTTACGGATGTTCATGATGATGCTACAGCTTGTGGTCTTAGCATATCTAAACTCTGCCTCATGACTGCTCTGTTGCTTTCTAGATATGTTCACGTGCTTGCAGGATGTAGTTGCTTATGACTATGAGAGCAGTTTAACATCTGTCTTCAGTTTCAAAAGCTGCTCCTGCCTTCAGGGGACTTCTAAAAATGCTCAGAATTGTGGAGCTTATTTCAGCATTTGTGTGTATCAACAGTTGCCTTGGATTGGGAGACACATTGCGATGGCAGGTTTCGCTGACTGGAGGTGGCCTGACTTATCTCTGGGATATCACTGGCGTGCTGCATCTGCATTCCCTCTGTCGTGGGAAATATTTGACATACGTGTGGCAGCACTTCCACAAAACCACCCAGTGTGCAGCTAGGAAAAAAAAAAAGTGCCTTTTCCTCAGTGTCTTTCGCATACACAAAGAAAGGAAAAAGTTTTGAACATCTTAGTCATTCCAAAACTGTTTAACACCTTGGTGACTGTGGAAAGAAAATAAATCTTAAATATACTTATTATTTGGGTTGGAGATATATTTGAAAAGTTAAGAAAAATAGTGCAACTGTTGGTGCTCGAGTCAAAGCGGATTCAAAAACACAGGGAGCTATGAGAAATGCATATGCTTCGAGAGTCTGCAAACTTGTGTGACTGAACAAATCCAACGCGGCTTCATTACATTTAGGACCAGCTGTTAGGCACGGTCAGCATGCCAATATAAAATCAACAGATGTGATCTTTGCCAAGTCGGGTTTTTTCGCCCTCCAAGAGGCTGTTTGTGCCAGCAGCATATGCTGCAAAAGGACTAAAGCACAGCCCCATTACCGCGGCAGGGCACGTAATTACATGAATTTACCTAAATATGGAAAAATTGTAACAAATAGGGGGGCTTGGCAGATACTTTGGTTTCACATTTGCTATTTGGCATAACACAGTGTCCTGTTTAATTCCCATTGCTGCTACTTAGTGTTTCCTTTAATTGTGGAGCGCATGGCAGCTCTTATTCTATTTAATTTTCTCGTAGCTGCTCTCACATTTTGGCTACGAGCACATTATGCGGAAAAGCACATAAGTATAGATTGTGCTGTACTACACCCTGAGGATATAGCGTATAAAAATAGTCATTTCTGATGCATAAAAGCTTCTTGCGTACAGAAGTTAATAAGTATTTTAGAAAACAAGAACAAGACACAATTCATATGTGTGCCCATATTGAGAACGGTTCCAGTGTCCCAGACTGGTAGAGGACAAGGAAGGAGGGAGCGGATCTGTTCCAAACCTCAGCTGGTAGCTTTTGGTCTGTTTGGCATCCTTTCGCATCGGCAGCCTGGGCAGTAATGTTGCTTTCCTTTTCTGTAACAAGTTCTTATTCCTGTTGTTTACTACATAGGACTTCCCATGTTTTAGAACAGCAATGAAAAATTCTGAAATGTCTACAATTTTCAGTGACCCTGAGGATAGGGTCAGGGGTCTGGTACGCATTTAGAGCAGAAAATTAAATATGCAAATCAGTACTACACTGAATTTAAAACACGTGCGTTGTTACAAAGTGAGTTGTTTGTTTTGGTTGAAAAGATGACTGTCTAGATATATTTTGCATGTTGTATTAAACGTGTTTTTATTTATCTCCCAAAATTCTCAGAGATGTATAAACAGTATTACATCTTTCTCTGTTTGATATGGAAAAAGTTTAAAAGTTTTATGCTAGCTGGTTACCTTTTTTTTTTCTATTTTTTTCTTTTTATTTCCATATATATCTTTCCATGCAATCCTAGTGAAAAGTTATGCTGTAGTACTGATGGGAATATAGCTTGAAAGTCTTTATTCTCAGTTGTAGGGTTCTATGAACCCTCATTGACTATGTTACCCTTTTACTGCTGTGTTCAATAGCAAAGATCTTGTTAAAAGTAGTTTTAAACTGGTGAGAACAATTTCTTGCCGTTTCAGTTGCATGGAGGGATTATTGCGAATAATCTTTCGGTTTGTATGGGTGATGCTATGAGCCTCTAAGCAACCCCTTGATAAAGTTTGTTAATAATGTTCAAAATGGACTACGTTGCAGCTCTTGAGGTTTGTTGGGTTTTTTTTTTTTTTTTTTTTTTATTATAATGCTTGATACAGTGGTCAGTGCACTCTTACAAACTAACGGAAAGCCACAGAATAGACAATGAGACCATATACTGAAATTTCCTGTGTTTGAACCAATTTGGGTGTTTATAAGGTAGCTGCCAGCCCTCTGCAATCGTCTCATGTATGAGACTTCAGTTACACCTGAGGAGGACCACGCCGGGCTGTAGTGGTACAAGATTGCGCTGCTCCTGAAATTAGTGCCCAGTGGGCCCATCTTGTACAAAGCCTTGGAAGAATGAATGCAAAACGAGCTTAATAATTGAATAATTATTACATCTGTTAGTCCAGCACCTCTTAGTGAGAAATAACTGACAAAATAGCAGGTTCAGAGATGTGTTAACACTTCAGTAGCATACATAACTGAAATATGAGGAGGGGAAAGGTAATGGAGATGAAACTGAGCTCTCAGATTTGAGACATGGGTAACTGAGCAGCTATCCAGCGCACTGATGAACACTTGGAAGGAAATTTATTCATTGCCATATGAGATGCTTCATGCAGAATTTATTTTTTGGTGGCTATTCGGAATATGCAGTCTCAAATTAATAAGAGTAATTGGGAAATGAAAGGATTATTTTTTAAAAAAATCCAGAAATAATTCTCAAATATAAAGCCGCCTTTACTGATGAATGGACAGAATCTCATATACATATTGTCCTACAAATAGCTTGGCAGGGGTGTAGGGAGGTATAAGTAATCCCATTAACTTCGAAGTGGCTTGTCTGTTTGGTGATCTTGTGTGTTAAAAAATTACCAGTCAAGTTTCCTATGTACTGATAGCAGCTTAATCCTTAAAGAGCCAAAGATGCCTTTTTCTTCTTCATTATTTTTCTCTAAATAACTTGTAGTCATATTTAGTGATTTTACATGGAGAATGTCTGTGTGTGTATCTTTTCAAAGCGTGAGAGTGGCTGTCAGAAATATGAAGGAATATGTAATCTATGAAAAAAGAGTAAACCTCATTAAAAAAGCTTATTGTACCTCTAACTTCTCTCAGTGCTCATTGATTAGAGATTAAACATTATCCTTTGTGCTATTCAGATTGGGATTTTTAATTAGGATGTCATTATTACACAGATATACTAAATGCTAAATTGATTTTTGAGACCTTTTGAAATAATGGCACTACTTCTGCAAAATGAAAATCATAATAGATTATTGATTTATACTTGGCTTTTGGTTCAAGGGCACATCTCCCATGTCAACGTTTTCAATATCTTCAGTTTCATGCAAAGAGACACTCATAATTAGGCTTATATTAAAAGTTTGTGCCTATTGACTCATTTTTTATTAATGACAATAATATAGCATCGATTGTCCTTGAATTATAATAGCAAGCAACAATGCCTGTTGATGACGTGTAAGTACAATATAAACTTTCTACTTGATTATTTTATTTTACTTAAGAATTTGTATTCATGCAAAGAGTATTATAAGAGCTATTGAAGTTTTTAAGCAGATGTTAACTTCAGTTGGGAGCTGCTCACAGATTAAGAAATTGTTTCTGTAGAGAGTGTATGAGGTGCTTGGGTTTGATACTGAATTCTTCAAGTAACTTTCAGGGTAGACTTTCTGAACAGCAATGTAGCTTTCTAAACAGGCAAATACTTTTCTCTGTGAGTGCTTATTAACTTAAATTAGGTCCAGATATTTTAGCTAGGTAATATAGTTCATTGATCTCCAGGTATTCTTCATAACAGGGTATTCTGTCCCTGGAAGAGCTTCAAATTGAGTTTACCAGGAATCCATTGTCTGTCTGCCTTCTCTTACCCCTTCCATTCAAATTTTCTGAGGTCTGTATTTTAGTCTTAGGATTCTCTGTAACCTTCATATGTCTGGGGATGATGAAGCCGTTCATTCGTTGGGGATGTGTGTTGAAAGAATAGAAGGGGAGTTATTGTGTGTGCTTGCCTTGTTTGTGTACTTTTCCCCATGATCACTGTCATATACAGCAGATCAAGTGACGGATGTCTGATCTGACTCAGTGCAAGTGTTCTCGTGGAAATATCTTTAATTTAACTTGTTGCTGTCAGACATGAAAGCATCCAGTGAAATCCTAAAAAGCTTCAAAAAAATACATAGCATAAAAGAAGCGCTCTCGTACCCAATGGAGTCCTTGATAGTTTAAATCCTAGTCATCCTTAGACCCTATGAATTGAGGCCATGGAACAGGCTCACCTCTGAGACGATTAACGTGCTCCTGTTCGTCTCGTGGGTATCAATGCTTCCTGGCCAAGTTCTTCACTAGAATCCTGAAGATTTTACTTTACTAAAGTAAAATGGTAGTCTGGAAAAAAGTGGAAAGTTTTTTGGTTGGTTGGTTTTGGTTTTTTTTTTTTAAATAAACACTTAGCAAAAAGCATAATTTTTGTTGGTAGTAATTTAATGTGTGATGTCTTCTCCGTGATTCAAGTACCAACAAATAGTTGACATGTATTTTAGAAGGATTTATGATAATTTTGAGTGTAGCGGCTAAGTATTGTTGAATAAAGCTGTTTCATTTGTCAGACGGGTTAATTTTTTTTTAGACACAGGACTTTTAGGAAGGTTGCCTATTTACTTAGTCTTTTACAACATACATTTCTTGAAGCAATGTAATCATATTTTGTATAGTATTAATCCTGAAATAGCTATGAAAGCAGGAGGCGAAGCTTTACAACTTTGTCAGTCCGTCTCCCTATTTGGTAATGGGAGTTGATGTGATTACATGAGGCAAAAAGCAAAGGATCCTAAAATACAAACCACAGAATCATAAACTAAAATCAGGGCACTGTTTTTGTGGTTCTGTGATTCTCCATCTCTGACTAATAGTCATCTAGAAGAAAACTGGCATGCTCATTGACTGTCACTCACAACGTATCCTACCAACATGATTATGTCTGGTCTTCATCATGGATGACTCACGTAACTGGAAGTATCCCATGGCATGTGTATTGCTCTGAAATAAGAGCACGTGAAGTCTGTAAGAACTCACTCGCCGACAGATGAAGGCATGTATTACCTTTATTCAGATTAAACCAATCTCTTTCCAGTTGCATAACTGCAAACAAGTTGGGAGGGGGGTAATGTTATATTTTTCAGTCTTCCAGGAGAAGATGATTGCCTGAGCAATTTATGTACTTTCAAGCAGTTTAATAGTCAAGCTCCTTGTTGTCACCATTAATAATTTGTAAGGTTTTATTAATATGCAAGTACACAAAATGTGTCTATGTCAATATAGGTAGACATATCTGTATAAATAGGTATGTATAGCACGATATTTTAATACCCAAAACTCTGAAGAATTTAGCAATGATTCAAATTTAGCAACGTTCACAGCTAGTACTTTTTTGTAATTATGTTGTGCAAATATAAAATTACAGAATGAGAGCATGCTGGCACCACAGTTAATGTATTTTTCCAATTTGTGTAGAGACCTAAAGCTGAGATAAACCAACTTTTTTAGAAGGTTCTTAAACTTCTGTAGCACTGTACTAGATGATAGACACCCTTTATTTTAAAGATGTATACAGGAAGGGAAAAGAGACTAAGATAATTCAAGGAATATTTGAAAGGGTACCACTAACAATAGAAGTTAAAACAGAATAGAAATAGAATAAAAACTTCCCAAATAACATGCCAGTTTTATTCAAAGTCATACTATGTTATTGCATTTCTCAAAGGTGCCTTGGAGGTGTGTATCAGCTGGTCAGAATGCTCCAGTTATTCTACAGAGACAAAAACTTTGGAAAGAAGGGAGGTGATTCTTCCTGGTGGTGGAGTATGATGTAGAGTTCAAATCTGGTGGTTATCTTGCTAAAACTTTTCAAGTATTCGAGTATTTCAGTTTTTCATGTTGGCTGCCATTACAGCCTCTGAGGTCAGAAGGATGAGCTGCTTCAAATGTGCTTGTAGAACTTTGATGTTCGTTGCCAACGGTCAGTGAAAAGGGACTCTTCGTCTGTCTTACAGTCTAGAGTAAAATCTTAGCAGCAGCTTCAAAGTTGCAGTGATTAAAAACAAATAAACAACCAAACAAAAAAAAACCCCACCATACCCCAAGCCTAAAAAGAAACAATTAACTACCTGAGCACTAGTATATGCCAATCTGTTCATAAAACGTCAGAGATTGAGATTAAGGTGAAAGTGTCATCAATGAACTATTCACATTTAAGAGAGAATTAAAGTGTTTATCTGATGATAAGAATGGGATGGAGAATTCCCAACTAGTTATCTGAACCAGGGATCAGATTTTAAATAGGATCCAAAACCCTTCAGAGGTGAGTGTTCATTTTTTCTAGTTATTAGGCTTTGAAGATAGAGGTGCAGCTTCGTAAAGAATTATGAGATATTATTGGTATATGAAAAGATTTTGTGGAGATGTTTTATTAATTCTTGCAAAGAAACCTCTTTCCTTATTTTTTCATTAACTACTGCATTTACTTGCAACTACAGCTGTTCAGAGAATACAATGGCAGAAATTAATAATTCATAACTTTTCTCAAGGAACATATAAAAGGATTTTTATTTTATCAAGAACAGATTTAAATGAACCATCTTTATTTGAACAAGTATAGAAGTATACATAGTGAGGTCTCTTTACTAGTTCTGGATTTTTTTACTATGTTGGATGAATACTCTACACATGAACGCAAAGTCTGGAACTGAGTGCGTTTTCCACTAATATGTTCAGAATGTATGAATGGAAATTTCACGTTCAGATTTTCTGAACGGGGTACCTCATGCGTATTAAGACTTATTTTGCAGAAAGCTAGAACAGATGGTTTTAGGAGTTTGGGGATGACCAGGGGAGTTGTTGGAGCAACCCTCCAAGTGTACGACTGTAGACGTGTTCAATTTGTATCATTTAGTGAGATTGGACTTGTTTGCTATTTTCTCATAGGCGAATAAACAGATGCAAGAAAGCGTTTCTGTATTGCAAGCCATGAGAGGTCAAATTTTGAAACATTGGTAGGCACCCACAAAACAGGAAATGGCAGTCTAAATATGCTGTTTGTGGGAACGTAAGGGCAAACCTTGCATTGTAGAGCAGGAGAAAAGTTATGTCCCAACCAATAAATAGCTCAAAGATTACTAAGTGTCCACTTTTCACTATAAGTTCTCCAAATAAAGGTATTTTTAACTAAAATAAGATTTTTTTTTTTTAACATAAAATTTCTTAGACTACTCTAATTTCTTATTTTTATTAGCATTTTTTTTATTCCCAGCAGACATCTAGGTACGGATCAACAAATGTATTTAGATATCTAACTCCTGCCTGTGGGTGTTGCTTGCAATCAGATGTATCTGCTTCTCTTTTCTTAAATAGTTCTGTGCATATCTACACAAAGCAGTTTCTCAGAATCTATCTTAATGGGAGTTCATAGGCAGTTAGTGGAAGTTTGGTATCAAAATACTTATATGCCATCTACGCAAAGTCTTAACAGGATCTTAAAGAGGATGATGGAGAAGATTTTCTGAAGTCACTCGTTTTCTATTCAGGCTGGTCAGATTGGCCAAATAAAAGACTTCCAATTTGTCTTATTCATTCTTATATAGAAAGTTTTATTCTGTATAACTATATTCTCAACTAATCTTGTTTTCTGTTTTTGTGTAAAGTAATAATAAGCTTAGTTCATAATAATAATAATAATAAGCTTAGTTGATAAAAAAAAATTGCCATACTTTATCTTTCAGAAGGATCAACACACAATATTATGGGAACTGTGCAGGCTTGAATTCTGAATCAATTATATTAGATATAGCTCATTTTCACTTTTTTTTGGTCAATGTTTAAGCTAAAAGTTTAAGTGTAATTCATAGGCAGAGAGCTTAGGTTAGAAATCTTAATGAAAATACATCTGTAAAGCCCTTTGAGCCAATTAAAATTTTTTTTTAACACTAGTAATGTTAGTTTATCTCTGTTAATTGAACTAATGACTGAAATTGAAAAGGGGGGAGGGGGAGATAAATCTGCACCAGTTCTGTTTTAGAGAAAGTAAAGGAGCGTATATCACATTTTGTTTCCCCAGAGTCTTTGGTAAGATGTTTCTGCATTGTGCTGTATGTTGATATAATGGGCTTTGGATTAACGTAAAAATATGTGAGTATAGAGAGCTACCTCTGGGATGGGGCTCTTAGCGCGTTTGAAGTAAGAATGCTTACTGAGGGGACAGTCTGTGAAGAACTCGCCATTAAAAAACAGTGTAAAATCCAAATTCATACATTGGAGAAGATAGAAGAAAATGTTCAGGAAGTCAATTTTACTAAAACTGGTTTTAAGTACTAAGAACAGGAAACCATTTCCCATGGATGTTAGATCTTTCTAATGACTGTCTAACTAGAAACAGGCTGTCTTAATTCTCAGCCCCGAGCAAGTACAAATGGCCTTGCTTCCAGACTTCATTACAATATTTATTGCGATTTGGATGGAAGACTTTTGACACCGTAGTCATAAAAATTACAGGGGACCACTTATCTGTATTTGATATGAGGCAGAACGTGGATCTGAAAGTTCCAGTCTCCAGCAGGCTTTAACATTACTCTTTAATGGTTTTGATGGCCAAAGACCTCTCCAATTCCAAAGCTAGTGGTGGTCCAGTAAATTTCCTTCAAATGTATAGTATTTTCCTCTCTTCTGAAGAAAATTGTTCCTATTGACAGCAAGAGACATGTGGCTGAATATAAGCATAACTAAGTAGGCAGTGAGTACAGTTTGTAATTTCAGTTTAAAAACATTTCTGTAATATTTTTTACGAGTTTTATTTAGTCTCACAAAATGTTGCTGAGCATTAGAACTTGATTAAAAAACCAAATTGTTCTTTCATTAGCTTTAGAGGTTCCTAAGTTTCTGCTGTCTTTAGACATGATCATAATACTTTCTCTTGTAGGACTTAAGTACAGTGAAATCTATCCAAATAATAAATAAAAAATAAAAATGTGTTCTGACCGTAACATTTTATTTGGCAGCTTCTGATCAATGTGAACTAAGATAAATTAATATATGCATATCTTAATATATATTCTTCTTTTCTACTTCAAGAGAATACATCCATCTTACTTCAGATATATGTATATCGCTATATGTGTGTGGGATTTTATGTATACACGTAATAACAATAGCGAAGAAGCCTGTTTTTAGGGATGAGTAAGTTTCTACCTATAATTCTGTAAGTCATGGCAAACTGTTTCTATTCTGCTAGTTTTAAGGGGTCAAAGGGTGTCATAAACCCAAGAGGATGTTACCTCCAAAGCGCTCTCTCACAGAATATTTTCAATTTTGGTTTAAAGGCATCCCTCTTATTTTCTTCCTGTGTACCTCAAGATGCATGCTTTGTGACTAAGTGCATTCTTTTAAATACCGAGACTGCTTAGGCTGGTATATATTTATGATCTTCCTGTGCTGCCACAAATCTCTGTGAGAGCTGAGGTAATGCTGCGATGCAAAGAGAAAATATTTTCATGATATTTTCCTTTCTGTAACCATTGGGGGTTTTTTTCATGTTATCTAGCTCTTGCATACCATTTGGCTCACATTTGGCTGCAGATCTATTTACTGTCCTAGATATCCTAACACTTTCATGTTTTGATAAAATTGAGAAACGTACTCCCTTTGTGTCAAATCCATATTCCTGAGTGTTATTTGGGAAATTGTTGTAGACCACTTACAGGACCACTGCTAAGGATCTGCCAGAATGTAATTTTCTATACTACATTTCTTTATGATTTTCAGACAAAACTGATCTTTTTTACAAAATACGATAATTAAAACAATTGAACAGAAAATGAGTAACCACTTCTTTCAGCATTATAACTTTGAAATTCGCATTAATCTATTTTTACAAGTGTAAAAATTAGTTTTCTCAGGTACCTTGTCTGCAGTTGCATCTATACTGCAAATCCTGTGAAGTTTCTACAAAGTAAATACCTCTATTCAACTTCCATGGGAACATTTTTCAAATTTATTAATGTATACCATATCCTGCATGAAATACTGTATAAAGTAAAGACATCACACTTCGTTATACTCGTATCATACCTGATCATCAGTGCAAAGGATGATTTTGTTGTTCACATTCACTTATATGAGAATAAGGACAGCCATGTGCCGTTTAAACTATAAAAATAAGTTACTCTCTTTGGCCTACTGCCTGTCCTCTTTCAAGCTGGGTTTATTCTGACTAAGAACAGAGCTGATATCTGCTCAATATTCTGCAGTCATCAGCATTTAAAATATTTAAGAGTTTTTCTACTGCTTTAGGGGATTCTCTTGGGCTACGTTGGACCAATGTCATATTGTTCCTCAAGCTACAAGCTAGTAGTTCTGGTAGCCTTTCTCTGAAGAAAAGGGGGGGAAAAAAAAATCTTTGTTATTGGAGTATCTCAGGAACAAACTTTTCATAAACTATAATGTCAGTAGAGAAAGCACGAACAGCTATGATAACAGAAAGCAATGAATTAATTTTTCCTCTTGTTTTGTTTTCTCTCATATTTTCCTACATCTCTGTATTACTTCATATCTTTTAGATAAATACTTTTAAATGTTCCTGGTACCTGGGCAACGTTAATGACAGTTTAACATGAGTCAGTCAGGGACTAGTCAGTCAGTTTTGGAGAAATGTTTTGTTTAAGTGCCCGGACCCTAAAAGCAGTACACTTGTGTATGAATTCAAATTGGTTTTCAGTATTAAGATGACCTGTATTAATAACAACTACAAACTTGATTAAGAGCATATGTAATCAATTTCTGGGTAAGGCTGTAAGTCATCAGTATATGTTGCACGTATACATAGGACAATAAATATTTATTTGCTTATACAAATAGCTTTACATAGCAGAGCCAGAACACTGTGACTACTGGTGTGGTGAGGTTAAAACTGTAAAGTGAAATTTTTTGACCATACCAGATTAATATCACAAAGTTTGGAGTTTTCAATGTTGGTATTTGACGTTGACCCATCTCCGGTTTGTCCAAGCATGTCCAGTGCTGATCAATAACGCAGTAATGAGATTTAGATTACTGAACAATGGCAACCAGACTGTTTCATAGTTCATCTCTGAAGGGGATCCCCTGCTGTTTGTTTAGTCAAATTCCTGAGTTAATCCTCATCTGAAAAACAAACTAGCTAGGCTGTTGATGTTATGTAAACTAGGCCTAGTCTCTATTCCATAAGCATCTTTGGGAGCTTGTTATGCGTCATTTATACTCTGAATTTGATGTTTACATATCCCAAATGTGCTGGTTTGCTGTTTCTGTTTTTTTAAAGCTACCACAAATGTCTTAACCTTACTTTCCAAGCATTTTATTTAATCACTAAATCTGATTTTTATTTCTGAATATCAGGAGCTCCTGTATAGTGTTTTCTTTTAATAGATCTGAGTCTGTTCTGTAAAGCAAAGTACGTATTCTTTCTTCTTCCATGTGGAGCAACTGAAGGGAGAGGAAGTGGTATTAAAGGAATTTGGGAGTAGAGCTGAGATGTAATTAATTCACATAGTTAAATTAGGAACTTAGAAATACTGTAGGAAGTTTAATTAGTGGCAAGAAATGCTCTTTAAAGTGGACGTAAACAAGGTAGCTAATTCAACCAGGTTAAACATGCTTACAGTGACTTTGATAGGCCCGGTGCATGGCATCAATTGTAGACACACTCTGCAGTTTCTGAGATTTAAGTAACTCTAAGTGAGTGTAATTTATCGTTTTAGCAGGAAATAAGGTCATATAGTATAGTATTAGAGAATCCTTTTGTTCAGAAATAGGCAGTAAAGTCAGCAATGTAGTTTTTCTTGAAATAAGTCTACTAATGTGGCTTGACTGGGCTTTTAAAACTTAACAGTCGGTTTGCTCTGTTTAGGACTGCTCTGCTCATTCTCCTCCTTTCCTCTAATGTGATTTGGAGCAGCATTCAAGAATTTGTCACTAAAGAAATATTTTCATCAGGTTAATTTACAATTAACATTCACATTTTATCGCATCGGCCGTATCTGTTGGTATTACAGTCAGCAACAGGGCTATTACATTTACTTGCTCTCAAATGCCTTTTACTTAATTGGTCAGTAGGATTAAAACCGTTCTGATGTAGTGAGTGCATTTAATGGCCTCACACCTCACTGCCCATAAAGCTGTATTTCCATTCCTGTCCTGCATCCTTTTAAAGCACTGACCTAGCAATTTACTGATGTAACCAATTAGACTACAAAAGAGGTGAGATTTCAGAAGCTGTTTGAGAATTACTGGCCCCTTTCAGATCTACAGCAAAGGAAGCTTATTTACAATTTTAATTATCATTACTTTTATATGTTGTTTAAAAGTTTGGTTAAAATTAATTTCATTTGCAGTAATTTATTTCAAGATGAGAGTTTAAGTGGAGCTCGGGATGCAGGCAGATGTTTTGCCTGGGCTTTTTGAGCACGGAATTTCACCCACACCGGTATTTGTCTTAAAACCGTAAATAAATATGTAGATTCTCTCTGTAACTACACAGTAGGAAGCTATTTTGTTGATGAAATAGTCGGTTGGATGGCACATCTGGGTCAGGATTGTTTAATTCCGGTGATCATTTTCCATTTTTTCCATTGTATCATTGATTACTGATTTTTGTCGTCTTAAAGTAAATGCACATATCACTTTAAAATCTTCCAGTGTATCTTTCGGCTATATCACATTTTTAAATGTATAAAGCTAACAGAATGTAATATTATTAGGAATCTCCATTTCTTAAAAGTGACAATTTATTCTCTCTAGGCTTTTTCTTTATAAAAGACTTTACCTTTGACTGGCTCAGTCCCTTTCTTCAGTTTTAGTGCTGCGAAGTACCTGCTGGTTTATTGGATCAGCATTATAGTAGTGTTTAGAATAAATGGCGAGATAAGTGACATAGCAGAATCTTCATGGTGCCTATGTGTCACTGCTGAGCCACAGATGTGGCAATGTACATTTCTTCAGGTACATTTATCGTTAAATTGCCTAATCTTCCATATAAATTAGATGTCCTTAGAGATTTGAGGTATTTTTTAGTAATATATTTCCCTCCACAATTTGCTATGCACAACTGTCACGTATGTCTTAATTTTGCAATAAACTGTAATGTTTTTCCTTCACTACAACAGGAAAATAATTCTGGGAAAAATATCTGATACATACAAACACCAGTAGAAATGGTTTAGTAGCCATGATTTTTCCTTATTGCTTGTGTTTAAAAGAAAAACTTAGTATTAATTACACTTAAGCTGACTCTAGGATTATATTCCAGAAGAATTTTAAGGACTAACAGAAAAAAAGATCCTTTCGAATAGCCTGGGAAAGTAGAGGAGATGCAGGTGATTGGGTGATCATATTTCACCAGTTCATTGAAAACTATTGAATATTGGACTATGAAGAAAATAGTTTTCTCTAAAGAGAATTTTGAATGAAATATGAACGTTTAATTTCGTGTGCAAACAAATGAGCCTGAGATACTTTAAATTACGTAATCTGCACCTTCTTACCTTTCTACTTATTCACTGAAGGCCTTTGATTCACGAGGGGGATAAAATCAGGTGGTTTCATGCCGTAATAGGCTGTTTATTTGTTTAATTTTAACTGTCAAATCCAATAAAAAATTTATAAAGTTTCATTAATAAGAGGAGACCATAAAGGGAACCTAGTTATAGTCAGACGTTCAAAAAGTTTCTGCTTACTAAACACACAGCTGTCTGTCCAACCATGCCTGCAGCCGTTCTTGTTATCGCCCGTGCGGCGTTTTGGCGGTGTGTGCAATATCAAAGGCATCATCTTAGTTACCTTATGCATAACTGACGTTGGGTTAACTACCAATTTTGTTTTCAGCAAAACTGGGATTTTAGTAGTAGCGTTCTGTGGAGCTCTCGGAGTGAGGTCCAGGCAGAATTACATTAATTGATTGTGTTTTGTTTCCAGTCAGTATGGAGTATGTTTATACCCAGACACTGTGCTTCATCTTTGACTTGTGCTTGTCTGTGGTCTTGCTCTGCACATTGCGTTTATATCATGTACTTTTCTTTCGAATTGCGTGAAACGAGTAGGGAAATTATAGCGGGATGGAGGGAAAACAAGTGTAATCTTACCAAGAATTTTTAAAAGGTATATATTTTTAAAAGTTTCAGTTTTGGGTGGTACAACATGTGTGAGATCTTGCCAGTGTATAAGAGGACTCTTAGCTATCTCTTCAAATCATCTCCTTTGGTTAGCTGGTTCTAAACATAGCCGTCGTTTTGATGCTGTTGCTTGTACCAGGGGCCTGAATGGGCTCTGGCTGTTCTCCAGGTCTGCCTTTCGTCTGATGTGCCGTCGTCTATCAGTTGCGGTTGTCTGAAGTCCATAATATTTCAGTTGTTTATTTAGCTGAGTCCTGTATAGAACATTGCTATGTGATGGGCCGATGCTGTAGATAGTCTCTTTCTCAGTCCCAAGTTCTCAATCATCCCTTAAAAAGTTACCATGAGGGGTTTGAAGAATCTGCGTAGTGTTTATCTTTCTTGAAGATGGAAGATCACTTTGTACTCGTATTGTTTTATAGAGGATTTTTTTTGTTGTTGTCATGTTGTTTACTTCTACCGTTTGCTGCAGACCAATGTTGAGGCACGGTGTTGTCCTGGGGTGATGTGGATTGTGACCTGTGTTGTGATCCGGGTTAGTAAGAAAGTTTCTATATTGACAGTGTTAAGAAGGTGTTTTCCTCTGTGCGCCGTACATCATATTCTTCAAGTTTTGTATTGTTCCTGTCAGTGTCAGTTTTAGGTGTCTCTAAGCCTCTGTTTGGAAGGTGTTCACCAAAGTATTCATGCAAAAACCTAAGCAGATGCTTTACTGCACTTCATTACCATTAATACCAATCAAGATCACAATAATATGCTAGCCCTTTACATAAGCAAAATGCGGAGAGAAGGCTCATTTTGTGAACAGGAATGTCTGTTGTGAGTAAATGAATATTTTTAAACCTGTGTGTAACTTTCTCCTGTCTTAAGCCACACGTACTTAACTGGATGTTGTGCCTGTACAATACATCACCGTGGTAAACAGCCGAGCCTGCAAGAGAATTTTTTCTCAAGTTAGGTCATAAGCCAACAGTCTGACTTTTGAAAGTGTGCCAAATTCAAAGAATAAATGTCATCTCTGATGTGATAGTTAAGGTCTGTCATGAAGCAGAAACCTGTAAGTAGTGATTCAGTTCCATGTTTTCTTTTCTTTTCATTCTCCAAACAGCCTCTGTTTCTGGTGGCAGATTTAATGGTATGATTTACAGCCCTAGAAGACCTTTATCAGGGCCAGAAAAATGACAAACAATAAATATATGGAGCATTATGTTAACAGCCACCACACAATACCTTGTCAGTTACAGCTTGATAGCGATACATTTTAATTTTGTCTTTCATAAAAAATCTTGGCATGTATGCCTCATTTGAACACAGACTTGGAAGTCAAGTGTGTCATCCAACCATGCAGTTTATCACCCTCTATATTTTTTGTCCTTTTCACTTAATGTCATCTCTATGGCAACAGGCATTGCCCTGGAAATAATTTTCAAAACAGCTTATTTGTTTGAGGGGAACTGACTGAAGTTCAAAGATGTTTGGTTTAGAGGAGCAGGTTTAGTTTATGTTTAATAATAGTTCTGAAGAGTTTCATGTAAGCAGTACCAAACCGGATACAGGGAGAGAGGTTAGGTTGCTAATACGCCTCATGTTTTTGCGTGCTGCAGAAACTACTAGTAAGAAGAACAACTTGACCTTTGAACTTCCATCTACCCCAAAAGAGATATCCCTCTGAATAGACTTAACATATGGGACCTTTGTGGGCAGAACCCGAGCCATTGTCCTTGCAGAGTGTTACGACAGCTACTACTTACCTCAGAAAAGTTACGCACTTCAGTCCTTCCGGAATTCTCTACGGGATCCCTGACTGGACGTTTAGTGGGAGTTAAATACAGAGGAGGGATTTACAATTGAGTCCATTTTACTTAGAAATGTAGTTGGTGTTCCTGGTGTTCTTTATTTTGACTGGTATGGATCTAAATGTGTATTTTGGTAGAAACCATCGATACCAGTAGCAGCAAAATTGAACCTTTCAAGGACAGCACCTGTTTGAACCTGCCAGTGGCCATATTGAGATGTCATGAGTTGCAGTCCTAGCTAGATGCTCTAAAGAGTGTTTAATTTTTTACATAGATAAATACTACTAGATGACCTTTGAAGGTCCCTTCCAACCCTAACCATTCTGTGATTCTGCATGTTGCAATTTTGTTGGTCTTTTAAATACCATGAATATTTAACAGGATGAATCCTGCAAATAGCAGACACAAATGTTCAGTACCTACAGAGATTTAGAGGCCAAGAAATTTTGAGATAATAAAGTGCAGAATATTTTGAAAGGAACATTGGTTTTTAGAAATTAGTAAGTAAAAGCGTGTAACTGGAAAAGAAATGAAGGCTGTGGGGAGACCTGATAGCAATCTTCCAGTGCCTAAAAGGTAGAATCACGTGGGAATATATGTGATTTTTAGTTGGATTCTATAAAACAGCAGCTTAATAATTATATTGCTTTTTGTTACTGGTTTGTTAAACACTTTGTTCACTTCAAGGTAAATTACACTGTTCCCTCTCAGACTTCTCTAAATTATGTGATGAGTTTGGTTGCATATACGATTTTTATTACTTCAAGGACTAGGCTAATTTATTTGTAAAACTTCTTTAAATAGGGAAATTCCATTTTAAACATAAGGTGGCTTTCTGTTTACTTTAAGTAAAATGTTGGTGAGCATATGACAGGTTTCCTTTCTGTTTTACAGTTATGGAAAACCTTTATTTTTTAAAATCCTTCTTCTTTCACTCTCATCCTTTGCAGCTCACAAGGCAGGCTGATGTGAGCAATGTTTACCATCTGCAATGTAACATTGAAGTCTTGTAAAGTATCAGATGTGCGTAGTCATGGTTATGAGAACCTGAAGTAACCATTAAATCAGCCCCCAAACTTCTAAATCTTATATTGAAAAAAAAAAAAAAAGACCAAACAAAAAAAACCCTGAGAAATTAAAAACCGATTTCATTGCTGATAGCTATTCACAGACTTTGATAAATAATTAAATAAAATTAAAACCTAACAGAGCCCCGTGCATACATTTGTTTCATTGATTTTTTTTGTACTGGGAAAGATGCAGAAGAAAAGTTGGTCTTCAAATTCATTCTTAGTGATGCTGCAGGGAAGGAGTCTGTAATTCTCCTTCCAGTACCAAGTAGGTAAGCGCTTACAAATGCACACACTATTTCCATTTCTTAGCACCTGGTAAAAGGGAACTTTCCTTCCAACCATACAGCGCATGGATTCAGGAAAACAGCAGATGAAAGAAATTATAGCAACTTTCCACATCATCTGGGTTGATGGCTGTTACTCCTAGCAGCTTGCTGTGGAGAGCTGTTGCAAGAAGGGGATTAGATGGAAAATGGACCAGTGAAAGATACGGGATAAAAAGCGACCCCAAGGGAAGACCTCCTTTTTGGGATTTTGCCATTCCATTAACTAATGGAGTTTAGTGGTTTCCTTTCTTCACCGTAAACAGACACATGCATAAACACACATGTATATTCAGACTTCTGCAGGAGGGGGAGGAGAAGTAACAGTTTTCTTTGCAATAATTCAGAGCATATGGTAAAAAAAAATATTGTTTGTTATAGCTTGTGGGCTTATGATATTTAAATTAAAATATATTTTCCTAAATAAAAATAGTCTTTATGACATATGGCTATTAAAATGGTACCGTTCCGTTTCTCGGCATTGTTAAAAAGTAATGTTTTTAAAATGTTTTATACCACCTTGGATTTTTGGCTGGCGTTCAACAGAACTGAAACTTGCCATTCAAAAAGTAAATAAAAAAAGCAGCATAGATAATAATGTATCTCTGAGCCCAATTACAGCTTCTCAGTATTTCCATTTTGAGTATTTTTCTCTTGCTTTTATAATTTCTTAGAAGCTTTTATTTTTTAAAAATTTTTCTTTGCATAAAAATTTTAACTCAATTCTTAAAAAAAAAGAAAAATCAACGAAGAACAGCTAGTTGTAAAATGATGGCAGGGGAATGTTCTTGATGATGTCAACTCTCGTTAAAATTGAGCAGATTGTTTCCACAGCAAACATATAACAAAGCAGAAATCCAGGTGCTTTCCTACTTTCCACTCACCTCTCCTTTTTTGCTTCTAAGTTTGGTTTTATTTTCCCTTGAAAAATTATTTATTCCTTCATCTATTTGGGGAATGCAAAAGGATGGGATAGGTGCTCTAACCTTGCTGCACTCTTGAGAAGAATACAGTAAATAAAAGTAAATCTAAAAGATTTTGTGTCCCTGTAAACAACAGTATGTGCTATAAAAGTACAATAAATAATGAATATAACTTCTTTCAGTGTTCTCGGGCCAGAGGTTTGGATGGGCTGAATATCTGAAGTTCCTGCTGATTTTAACAAGTTGAATGCAAAGTGTTTGTTAAACAGAGGCAGCCTTTCAGTTTTTGTGTGAATCAAGTTTTTTCTATTCAATTTCTTTTCTCTTTGTAAGCAGAGTGTTATACATAATTCATTTATTTGCTTTAAAAGCTTTATTTGAATGATTGGAAGATATTCATTTTACATTTTATATGCAGTGGGCACAAACAACAGTTTAATGCCTTTGCGCTCTTCGCTTTGCCAACAGTAAAACTGAAACTGTATAGCAACAAAGAGCCGGTATCCTTTTAATAAAAATTTTTGAAGTTTGCATGTATGATGCTGGGACACCAGTAAGAACTGTAGCTAGACACTGTAGTGCTTGTGAAATGTTCTATTATTAGAATATGGCAGAAAAAAGAATGGATGTTGGGATACCTGAGCAGCCATTAATCCACTTTGGTTTGACTAACCGAAGAGCAACACCTCCTTTCCTGATGAAAATTTATCAGCGCAGGAGTACTGGACCAGGAGTTTCCAAAGCGGTCAAATTAGGAACCATACCTGGGCTCACCTTTTTGTTAGTCTAATATTCTAAATCAGCAGAAAACCATCAGATGACCCGAAGCTTGGCGTGGTGAGGGAGGTTTTTGGTTTGTGTTTTCTTCCCAGAAGCCTTCTGTGCGGGAGCAAGGCGCCACAGAACAAACCTCTGAGACAGCGAAGTTGTTCCTTTCTGTCTTTATTCGGACAGATGGAAGCTCAGGTGAAGGGACAGACTGAGATGCTGGTCAAATACAGCCTTGGGAAAACTCTGTCTTGACCTGGCGGGTCAGGTGTTAGAGTTTCCCAGGCACAGATTTGGCAGGCGTATTGGCCCATATAAAACCTAATGCTCATTCAAATGGATTTATAGTAAGTTTTTACTCTGCACCTGCTTTTCTGGTTCTTCAATGTGGGAAACCATTTTAGGAACTTAAAGCAGGTCGGTCTTCAAAGCTCATTATTAGCCCCCTGCCCTGAGTGTTGTAACTAGAATTTGCTATAGACAGGTGATTTTTGAAGGCTAATCCCAAAAACTGCCTGTGGCAATTGTTTATCGAGTCTTTGATATCTTCGTGAAGTGTGAGTGCAAACAGATCTATTCATCAATTTTGCCACTGCAGAACCTGATGACTACAATGTGCCGAAGCAGAAAGCAGTGCAGCAAAACTGTACCGGTAAAGGGGAAACTGGGACATGGCCATGCTGAAGAGGTAGACTGGAGTGAAAACTGCCATGGCGAAACTCTCAGCATATACTTTTCCTTTTTTTTTTTTTTTTTTTTTTTTTTGTGAGAATAAACAGTCCTTTGAAACAGAGTGCTTTGCACACTGTACAAAAATATATAGAAGGGATGCGAACCTTTACCAGTGCTGGAGGATAACCTGTCAGAGAGGAGAGAAACTGGGAGGAAATAACCTGGATGGGCTTCAGAATGATTTCCCCATTTTCCCAGGGGTCAGGTTCACAACATGAACAGTTGATGAGGAATTTAAAAAAATTAAAAAGTTTGGTATCTTGCTGGTAAACTGAGAAACCTGAAAAAACAAGTTCCACTTTTACTGCTTTGTCTCTTTGTTAAGCCACGTAAGGCATATATTTTCCACAAATGCCATTTGAATGGATTTAAAACTTTGACATTTACTTTGGATATAGTGCATTTTCTGTAATTTTTAAAAGCTGCTTACGTTCTCTGGAGAGGATGTATACAAAGCAGGATGAATCTGTTATGCGGAAAAAAAAAAAGAGGAAAGGGAGGCAGATAGTGGTTTTTTTACGTGACTACAAACATACCCTGACCTGAAACAATTTACATTGTAAGCTAAAAAGAAGTTGCTAGTAACACGGGGAATTAAGATTTTATTATGAGATTTTAATTATGATTTATGTTAATAATTTTGTTCTATTAAAAAAACAGTGTGTATTTCCATAAAATAGTGCTAGATACCATTTTTCCTTCATTGACAAATGACGGCTTCTTGAAGATATGGCACATGAGGGATACCCATAGGAAGGAAAATGTTACTTTCACTCTAGCTTTGTTTACATAAACATACTGTAAAAATCAAGAAATTTGGTCTATTTCAACAGGGGGGAAAAAAAAAAGATCTTTTTAAAAATGCTTTCTAAGTAAATACTCTTTCCTTACTTAAGTCTAGTCTAAAGTTAGTTACTAATATTGGGCTTGTACACAAACTTCTACTTCTTTTTAATTCTCATAGTATTATACCAGCATAGCCTACTGATGAAAACTACTTTATTGGTAAAAACATCCCATGCATCTCGCGTTGCTTGAATTTATATTAATACAGGTATCATGTTCTGTTAAAGGAGCAGAACAGAAATAACAATAACAAATTGTTCTATTAATGCCTTAAACCTCCCAAGTATTAGGATTAGTCAGGTGAAAAGGCTAATGAAACATTCCTATCTAAGAGACCAGGCCCTGCTTTAGGAGATGCTTGGGGTTTGTTGTTTGGGGCTTTTTTCCAAATAAATGAATAATACATTTGTAAGTCCAACATGACAATGTTGTAAAATAATTTTTCAAGTATTTTGTATGTTAAAGTCAATTTGAGCCTTAATCCATAACTAACTTGGATTAGTTAATAGCATCTGTATTAGTGCTTCCCTTTGTAGTTTACGGCTGAGAACTTGGCTGTGCTAGTATAACGAAGGGCATCAGGAAACCGGCTTTTTAATAAAGAACTGTACTTGCACATCTACCCTCATTCAGAAAAATAGCATGTTCAGAGAGAATATATCATGATCAGTAGTTAACTTGCAAGATTTCTGTTTCACAGAATGTTCTTGACTTACTTCTAGCATGTGATGTGCACATACTCCTTGTGTGTGCGCATATTAAAGTCGTAGCATCAAAAAGAACATACAGAAATTTTCATAGAACAAGCTGTAGGGATTTTCTGTGTGTGAACAACAACTCTTTACATAGCTTAAAGAAAACCATACATTTACACAGAGGTAAATCATAGGAACGGATTTACACTAATGTCTTAATTCTCCTGTAAGTCAAAGCCGCTTTGCACAGCTTTCCTTCCTCCTGTTGCTGTAATTGGATGATTAAAGCCGTTGACCTCCCACCATACAAAGCGAGAAGCACTCCTGTGCTTAATACACACGGTGATGGCATGGGCGGTACAACTGCGGAGGAAAGGGAGCGACGGGATGCTCCCTGCGCCTCCGTGGTGGTATCCTGCTGTAACGATGCTGTGGTTGACGCCTTCGCTAGAGTACACTGGGAACTAGCTCAAATTTGTGGGCGAAGTAATGAACAATGGGCATTTTTGTGCATTTTTTTTTAAATCCTGTCTTGTTGAGTCATGTTTAAGTTTTTCTTGTGTAGTGAGTGGGCCTGGGAAGCGCTGGACAGATTTGGATGAAACAGCGTCTTTACTCTTAAATGGAATCATCTTGGATTTTTTTTTGCTCTCTGTCATCATAAAGTCAAAGCTAAAACCCACATCATCTTTTGGAGCTGGGGAGGGGAAGGCAAAGCATTCTGTTGACTTAATTGTTTGTACTTCCCCTGGGTTTTGCTCAGCAGTAATAATTCTGAAATATTGTGCAAGAAATTCATTCATCTGTAGATTGTCTTCTGACAGCGCTGAACGATTGTAATCAGGAAACTGCTTGATAAAAGGCCGTGAATAAGCTGTTCCCATGATGGTTTTTTCCATTTGTTTATTTCTGTCTGTAAAACAAAATCTACAAAATTACATCAGAATAATATTTCATAATATAGTGTGCTGGCTGAAACCTTCCTGTTTGTGTGGTTTTCGTTGTTTAATTCACTGCAGTGAAACATCATTAACGTAAAGACTTTGGGAGCGTACGAGCGTTTGGAGTTGTGGAAGTTTCTGTCGTTGCAGTATAACTAGTAATAGTGGAAGTCTGGGATATTTTTCAGATAAATAAGCAAGTTCTCTCACTGTTATTTAAGTGTTTGGATATAAAACAAAATAAATCAGTGTGAAGCAGCAGATGCAGTAACAGATTTGTATTCAGCTGTCAAATTTATCTAGTGAAGGGAGTTCCAGGACAGTACGGTTATGTTGTATTTCTAATGCCAGTGTCCCAGCAAATTCCTCTAGTAACAGTGAAAGAGGAAAAAATTGCTCTTTGTCATGGTATCCATAGGATTTGTTTTAGCAGCCTCTACCTCTGCATAGGAGGAAGGAAATAAGGTAGAATTCGTATGGAGGGTGGAGTTTGGAATAAGCAAGCTTAGGTCTGGAGACCAACTGCAGTATTACCAGAGCAGCATCTCTCTCTTTCCTGGGATCAAAGCACATACATTGTGGTTTTTGCTGCCTCTCGTATCCCGGCGAGCGCAGTTATCCCTGCTCGTTACTGTTGTATGGTCAATAGACATAACCATTCCAAGGAAATGGAGAGCTCCTCTAAATATTTGGGTAGTTGATGGCCAGCGGGATCTAGGTCCTAGTTTGGAAATACTTTTTAATGGTTTGAAAGATTTTTGACAGTCACTAGGATTTACTTCAAAATAAATAAGCTGTTTCCAAAGTTGGTGAATCAGAAAACAGATTAAAAGATGAGATACTTCTAATAGTTCTCCATGGAAAAGGAAGGACAAAATAATTTCTAAGCATCATTTTATTCTACTCTTTTTCACTGTTGCCAAGTTTTACTACCAACATAACCAACAGGGCTGTTTAATCATGGTGTCACTGTCTGTGGTAAAGTCCCAGGAGACTGCTCAACACAGCCTGGCTGGCTGGTTTCTGCTCTTTATTTAGAGGATATCTTTGATTATTTTGTACTGACTGTTGTCTAATTTGAGGTTCAGAAAGGAACCCTAGATGTCTAAATTCCAAGTTGCTTGAAAGCTCCAGAATTCCAGAATGGAAGCTGGCATAAATAGAATAGGCCAAGAGTTAACGAATGATGCTGACGATGCTTCCAATGGGACGGCAGTTGTACCCCTCCTCTAAGTGTCTCTTAGTTGTTCCTGCTCTGGTTTGCAAGAAAAGAAGGGAAAGGTGGAGGAGGAGATTTCTACCACCTCAAGTACTGTAGTAGTTCTGAGGTACATATCTGAAAAGCTCATTTATATTTCTTAGTTGAAATAGTTAATTGGAATGCTAAGGATCCAATCCTGCTGATATTGACAAAACTCAATTTCTTCATGTAAGTAATCACTATTTACTGCAAAGTCTCTCACCTTCCTGTACAAAAACCATTAACAAAAAATGCCTTTTTTTTTTTTTTTCCCATAGGCATAGGTGATCCACCTTCATGTTTTTAATAGGAAATTTCTGAATAATGGTATTTTATTGGTGAATGTATTCGTTTCTTGTAACCTGATTTCTCATGTTTCTTGGGTTTTTTTGACCCATTTAAGTATTATAATAATTAAACCAATATAATTATTTTCTCTTTCTTTATAATTCCAACTACAATACAACGATGCGATATGTCGTATGGATCTCAAAAGGCTACGGATGCTTCTGTGTTTAGACGGTTAGGGGGCTGAGGTTTAGATATATGCAGAGAGTATCCCCAGTAGACATTTGCAACCACTGTTTATGCGCTCAACATTCAGAAATTAAGAAAAATTCTGTTTCATTCTTGGATTTAAATTCTGTTATGTTGTTTTGGACTGAAATACAACAAAAATATACTGGATCTGACTAGTTAATGTTTATGAATGACAGATTGACAGCTTGAAATTTAATTTTCTTTTTTTTTCATAGAAGTATGTTGTGGAAATTTGAAGAGTATTTTAAAAATTAACTTATGAATTATCATAGAATTATAGAATCATATAATAGTTTGAGTTGGAAGGGACCTTTAAAAGTTATCTAGTCCAACCCCCTTGCAAGGAGCAGTCTGTTTCTGTGAAATGACAACAACAAGAGAGATTCTATGGTCAGGATATAAACTAATAAGACCAAGGAAAAAGGGATTTGATTGTGATCTTGGCTGATTAGAGGGAGAGAGCGCCAAATTTTGGGACCCAGTTACAACAGGCACATTAGTATTTGGTCTGTAGGAGAAATGTGGTAGTAGTAATGGTTTCTTAATATCACTGCCATTTGGTTTGGAGAGTTCTTTAATTAATTTCTCACCTAGAAGAGCATAGTGATATTTTTTCATGTGACTTTGTCTCCTTAAGTGCTAGATTCTTCATCAAAGGCAGTACACAGTCTCCTTAAATTACTGTAGGTTAAGTGTCCTTAAACTACTGTAACTCAGTTTGAAATCCACCTGGCAGCTCTTGGGGTAGACAAAAAGCTGCTCGCCAGAGGCAAGCGTTACAACAGATAGCGTTTTAGTGTGCAGTTGAAGGCGCTGTTGGGGCTCAGAGACTCAGATTCCAGTGTCCAAGCAAAGCCACTCTCAGCTGGTTATTTACATTTTGATGGGTTTAGAAAATGCTGCCCCAAACTGTCTGCTCCAATCTTCTGCTTGAGATTACTCATCTCTCAAGGTGTGAAGGAGATGAAAAGCGTGAAGGCAGGGAGCAGATACGTCCAGGTGTAAAACACCAGTTTCGGTTTGCACCAACGCAGTTTGCGTGCTGGGAAGCGTACATTTGTTTCTGCTGGCTGTACCACAGGCCAGAGGTAGGCTGTTCAGCTGGGCTGGTGAATTCAAAAGCATCCAGCACAGCTTACTAGAACTCGCTTGACGATGCCATTTGAGAAATCAGGACTTTTGTAACATCTGCTTTTGAAGCCAGTGGTCCAGAGGAGGCCACAAAGATGATCAGAGGGCTGGAGCACCTCTCCTGTGAAGAAAGGCTGAGAGAGTTGGGGCTGTTCAGCCTGGAGAAGAGGAGGCTCCGGGGAGACCTTACAGCGGTCTGCTAGTGCCTAAAGGGGGCCTACAAGAAAGACGGGGAGAGAGTAGGGCCTGTTGTGATAGGACAAGGGGTAATGGTTTTAAAATAGAGGGGGGTAGATTTAGATTGGACATTAGGAAAAAAATTTTCACAATGCGTGTTGTGGAACACTGGCCCAGGTTGCCCAGAGAGGTGGTGGATGCCCCATCCCTGGAAACATTCAAGGCCAGGCTGGATGGGGCTCTGAGCAACCTGATCTAGTGGGGGATGTCCCTGCTCCTTGCAGGGGGGTTGGACTGGATGACCTTTGAAGGTCCCTTCCAACCCTAACTATTCTATGATTCTATGATTTCTTGCATGGCACAATACAGCTGGGCAGAGAAGGTTCTTGCTGGCTCGAACCAGTGATGTAAGGTTGTGTGTTGTTGTGCTATGGTTCTGTACTGGTGCATCCCCAAAGAACCGCACTGTGTGGACTTGCTGGGTTTTGTGGCCGGTAACTTTGGCATCTGTGTTGTCATGCATAGTTTAATGCAAAGAATGCACTGGAGAGGTAACTGCTGATAGAAACAGAGAAGCAATGATCCTTCTTAGATGCTTGTAGGATAAATCATAAGAGGTATTTTTATGACCCACTCATCACCATACAAGGCTCTTAATAAGAGGGTGTAATTATTTCTTTTAAAATATTTAGTTCCATTTCCATGGAACCTTTTTAACACATAATCTCTGGTATTGCTGTATTATTTCATTTACATTCCTTTAGATTCCGATAGAGTTCTAGAATATCTAACAGTCACTAAATGTTGTTCACGTCATAAAATGGGATTTGAACCCTTAGCTTATTGTTTGGCAGCACAATGTGTTCATAGCAGCTTATAGGTGCATATAGTAAACTTGGCTGCACCTTGATTGTTAAAGATGAGGACATTTGGTACCGAGTGCCTCAAGGCAACACCTTTTTAAGCTAACTGACCCCTGAGAAGATTAGCACGTGTGATCGCTGTGAATTCCTTTTATCGCTGTCAGGTTAATGAATGTGGATGAAACCCTCATCACTGATGCTGACACAGTCTCAAAAGAGATGAATCCAAGCCCATGATAGATGACTACTCACAACAGCGCTTTAAGACTCGCTGCATCTGAAAATCATTGCACTGGTCAGCAAGTCTTGCTACTTCAAGAGAAATTATTCTCTGATTTGTGATATTAGACCGTAGTGATAGGTTTTTAAGCGTGCAGATTTTCAGCATATGTATCATTTTCATTAATACTGTGTCAGACTAGATCATCAATGTACCTAAGTCACTATTTACTCACTCATTCAACAGAGTGAAAAATATAAAAATAAAAGAATGAAAGAATTTCTAAAGGAACATCCAGGAGAACAGATGTGAGAGTAACAAATCGTAGTTGTAGTGGCATTTTTTAAACTAGGGTGTAAATCAGCAAGGAGATCTGATGCTTATATTTACCTGCTGTTCTAGCCTAGTCTATTTGTTCAATAAATAAAATGTGATGCACAATTTTTTTTTTTATTTATGTATGTGATTTGATGGTGTTTAGTCAAACCAAATTGTGCAAGAAAAGTTAGACCCAACAAGTCAGTGCTTTTAAACAGTATAGTTTATTAATATGTTTCAAGGCAAGGTCAATATAATACAGTGAAGTTGTTCTCTGTCAAAGAAGAGAAAGAGAATATAGATGTATTGTAATTACAGAGAAGTGGGAGCAAAAGGGACAGACAGCTTGCTGGTTGGTAGATCCCATTCTGGCAATTCTTGCAGCTTTGTTTTGTTCCTTCAATCCTAATAATAATGTCTGTCACTGTTCCGTTCTCCATGCACAGAGGGAAGGATTGTGCTCGGAAGAACTTCCTAATTCTGCACTATCCATGTCTTAATTCTTTAATTCTGATTGGAGATGTCTTAAGACACCCCTGGCTGGAGGTTTCTATGCAGAATATATGATTAAGGCAAAATTATTTACCATAGTCTGCTGTGTTGATTATGATGTTGCTGTTCATTGGTGTTGTGTTTAGGCCTGCAGCTTAGACGGTGACATCTGCAACTCCCATTCACTGCTAAAGCTAAGAAAGAGAGACAGTGAGAACGTCTTAATATGTTAATTGTTTTACATGCACAGAGTTGACAAAGGAGATCAAACCACAAAATGAAGTTTACTTATATGTTAGAAATTACATCAATGTCAGTCACTATGACTCTGTCCAGGGGTGTCTTGTAATTTTTTGGCTTTGTTTTGTTTGTAAATGGCATTTTTAAGCTACAGTAACTCATTAGAAAAGGTCCTGTAGTAAAAGCAGTGAGTATGTTGCTATCTATATTGAGACTTAGGTAAATCTGTTGTACCAAGTCTGACCTTTATTTACATAAATACAATCAGACTGAAGCCGTTTTCGCATTTTACTGAGTCCCATGTTAGCTGATGTGCCTCCTAAATTCTAGTTTAATAAGGCAAGCGGTCGTGGAATCTTACAAGCTTTTGTAAGAGGAGAAACAAAGAGCGATCTGGTTGATCCGTATGATCAGGAAGAGAGAGTTGTGGCCTGAATGTACCCTGCTACTCCAGGGTACGTTTATATAGAAATATAGAAAAATACAGAAAGCAAACTAATAAAACAACTTATAACAGATTTCATAATTTTGGAGGTGTAATAATTATATTTTGAGTTGACTGCAGTATGTGTTTTGTATAGCAGTTAAACAAAATTATTGTATAAAGATGTAGCTCACTGGTTCAATAAGAGAAGTAGCAGGCTGTGAACAAACAGGAAATTTAATCTATTTTTATTTTGTGTTGAGACATATCACAAAAAAAAACCCTTTTATATGGAAGGGTTTGAGACCTTTTCTATATGTTGCATACAAAAGTGTATATAAAAGTTTAGATTTTCCAGAGGTTTACTTTGAACTGGGCTGTTGGAAATTCTTCAGTGGGTTTACATATGCTTGTTCGCTAAAGGTTTCCTAAATTAGATGACTTTTCAGGGCATGCCATTTTAGGCTCAAGAGTTTTTTCTTCATGTTTTTTGGCTGGGTTTGCGCATGTCAGTGGTACCTGGTCACAGCTATGCACACAACGCTCACATAGCCTTTCTTTCTTCAGGTGAAGTCATCCGTTTGACTTCAGTGACTACACATACTCGTAGAATAATTAATTTTCCCTGTTAGGGCTTAGGATCTCAGAGGATATAGAATCTAATTTTACCTAATGAGAAAACATAAGCCTGAATAAGCAATTCAAAGAAAATATCTGTTTTGGGAAGAGTACTGTGTGTGTGCTTTTGATACCCCATCAAACTGCATTTTTTGGTGGTTTCATCTCTATTTTATGGGTATGGCTTGCTGGTGGGCTGTTCGCTTATACCATGAAACAGCTTATAAACCAGCTTTCCCTTTTATTGCCTTAAATGAGCTGAGTTCCAAACTCTACAGATAATTAGATGATCACTGGAAAAAATATGTTGTTTCTTTTCCGAGTTTTTGGTCACTTTTAAGATGTGTAGTGTATACTCGGATGTAAACACGTATCAATGTATGGGAAGCACAGCTGCACTTTGTAGGCATCATACAATAAAATAAAATTCTTTAAGTGGCTTTGAACCAGCGTCCCTGTTTGGTTCACTCCTTTCCATCACGGGACCAGTATTTTTTCCTAAGAAACAAGATAATTTTAGAACCTGTTTTCACAATGGGAAATCAAAAGTTGTTTAGCACAGGAGTTTCCATGGTTTTGATGGAAGGGAGGAATATATAGCCTGAAAAACTGTATTTCCACCTGCTTGCAGTGCAGCTTTGGGATACCATATAAAACGGTACAGTTGCCTGGCTTAAGCTGTTCTAAAATGTTGGAGTTGTTTTCTTATGTTATTGGTGCTCCTTTGTTCATGTATGTGTATATGTGTTTCTGGATTCACTAAGGAAAACTTCTTTCCCTGTCCAAACCCTGTGTTGTAAAGATAACAATATCATTAACAGAAAGCTAGGGGAAATTTTTGAAAAGCTGTCTCCCAAGATAAACCTCAGCAAAGACAAGATCCCATAAGATGAGTATGGGTCAGATAAACATATCTGCAGAGCTGTGTAAATTTTAAGTCCTCGTAAAAAATTTTTTTAAGGAGGCTGCACCTGATTTTTTTCTAAGAGTACAAATGTCAAGTGAGACTACCTTTGTAGATGCATATCATCTACATCAATATATATTTATATTGCGAAGCTATAGAAATGCATAATGGTAAACATGTATGTAAACCTCCTGTATGATTTTAAAAAAAAAAAAGGAAGAAGCAATTTCTCATGATGTTGTTTTTCTCTAAGAACCGTAGAATTTAGGAAGCATTTATGTGGAATTATTAAACTGACTTAATGAATTCCATGGCATGAATTAGGTTTTGTGTATTTGCAAATTGGAGAAACAATTTATTTTCCCCTCTGCCTGCATCTACAGATACATAATGAGTATATCTTCTTCTCAGTTCTTTTGTTGGAGCAACTCTGCCTTGAAGTCAGATTAGCTACATGTGTATTTTACTTTTGATTTGAGATCATACAAAATTTGAAAGATGGTTAAACGTGCAGGTTAATGCAAGCTAGAGGTTTTTCTTTATGAAGTTGGTGAGTTGCTCCTGCCACGTGGGGACTTTCAAGCATGCGTTTCTCTGGGCACTTGAAGGCAGTAAGGAAATGAAATGGTTGTCATGTTGTGTTTTCTAATCTGGATATTATTGACAATTATACACTCCTTTCAAAAGCCTAAACTTAACTTTTAAAATCTAATTGTAAAAAAAAATTGTTGTCTTTCAAACAATAACGTATCCTTTCCTCTGAGGATATCTGGTGCGGGATGGGACTGACAGACCTCTGATGAGTATCACACCAGTCTGTTATTTCTGCAAACACACTCATGCGACCTGTTGCAGTAGAAGTGAATTCTGGTTACAGCTCGGTTCCAGTGTATTTCCAACTTGTGAAAAGTGGATTTCCTGATCCCAGCTACATCGTGGGCTTTGTGCTGCAGCAGGATTACACATGTGCTGCTGTGAAATGTGAAATCAGAGCAGAGCTAGACCTCCCCTGAGAAACACAGGCTATAAATTGTAAAACCTTTAAATGAAGGGCTAGAAGGAAAAGGCTTGCCTTAGGTTAGGGTTAATTGGTTTTGGTACAAAGAGTTTTATGTCCATAACTTACTGTCTGTCTATCTATCCTCTTCCTGATTTCTCTAATGCTGTTTTGCTTTGGGGCAAGTTTGTATTTGTTTTTCCTGACAATGATATGGTTGAAGTCAAACTGTTCTTCAGCTGCTATGAACTTGAAATTATTTACTCAATATTTATCAGATCTTTGCCTTGAATGCACGATCAGGTTTTTCTAAAAAGTTTATTTTCTGAATTAAATTTTTTCTCCTCTTCTACCTTTTTCTGTTTCAAAGAATAGTACTTTCTCCTTTCCCATTAAGAAATCACATT
Organism: Ardeotis arabs; assembly: GCA_011801015.1. NCBI lineage: Eukaryota > Metazoa > Chordata > Aves > Otidiformes > Otididae > Ardeotis > Ardeotis arabs. Next base: position 41,605 of record JAAGAY010145391.1, on the reverse strand, counting down.
GTTTCCTGAGTAGTTCAACTACTGCAAATCTTACTAACACAAACCTTAAAATGACAGAAAATGGCCTGAAAAAAATAGCAATTCACTCAAATATTGGTTAACACAAAAAACTTTTAGGGTCAGATCTGCTGGTAGTGTAAATCAGGACAGCTCTGTGCTCTTCAGTGTGGTAATACTTGACAATTGACTCTGAAGTATGGTTGAGTTAATTCTTTCCATGAACCCGAGAAACCTAGAAGTGTTTTTCAGTCTAAAGCATTCAACTGGACTGAAACAAGAAAATAAACAAATAGCTTTTTTCCTTAAAACTTTAGTTGCCGTGGCAAAACTCTGCCCTCTGACAGGTCCACTTAAAAGAAAACTCAAGCTTGCTGAGCTCTTCTGCGTGAATTTGCAGGCTGTCCCACATCATTTAAAGGAAATGGTGCCAAAAGAGGCAAGATCTTTCTCAGTACTGTAGTGACAGTCCAATAATTTGTTAGAAATTGTAAATGTAAAATTTACATCTCCTGTGGGAAGAGAATGGTTTTGTCTTGTCCTGAAGAACTGCATCTGCCATACAGGCTCCATGGCCGTGTCCATATAACCCTGTCGGGTCATGTTCAAAACCAAAAAATCACATTCAGAACCAAACTCATTGATTGATCCCTGAGCTTTTATACATTTATTTTTTCTTGCCTGAGCTCAGATGAAGAAAACTGCCAGATGAAGAAAATTAGATGTGGGTTTGGGGACTGACTTACGTTTAAATACCTGGTCATACAGGCAGTTTGAAGGCAATGAACTTGAAGGAGATGAAGTGGTGCACTTGAGTTGTTTGTTTGGTTTTTTTTTTTTGGCATAACTAATACTTTACCCATAGTCAGAAGTGCTACAGAATTATACTATGATGCAGGACAAATCAATTTATGATCATTTATTATTCAGTATAAGCACCTTGCCATAGGATTTGACAGCACCGTTGAACGCAGAATGTCGTCGTCGTTGCTTAGAGCCTATGGGCGCACAGGGTACCGTACTCTGCAAAGCTGTGTGAAGGAGTTAAGTCTCAGGGTTCCCAAAGTGGGCACTTGGAATCACTGAAAACTTTTGACCTTAGTTTTCCCTGCTGCAGTTTCCTATCTTTGAAGCGGGTCTAATAATACCTGTGTGTTTGAAACTATCGTTATAAAAACAAATGGATGCATGCTTAGGAAGGACTCAAAATATGGAGGGGATGGTCATAGAAAAGCTGTTGAAGAATTAGCAGCTCGCTTTTTAGGCAGGAATTACTGAGTATATATTAAATAAGACATCCATTCATATGTTGAAAGAGAAGATAAAAAGGAGTATAGACTTACGTTTCATATGGTGATCCTTTTCTGCTGTCCTGGGGAGGAGGGTGGGGAAAAAGCAGAACCACTGAAAACAGAGAAGACTGTGGATATGGTTTAGATATTAAAGGTCTATTTTCAACCAACCAGGAGAATTGGTCTATCCTGTGCATCAATTCACTGCGGTCATTTCTAATGGAGGCATATTCTCCTCATGTCCATGTTCCCTAGGATCAGACACAGCTTTGCTTGGGGAGCTCCCGAGCTCAGGACAGATAAGCAGCCGTGCCACAGTTAAGCCCTGCCTGGTTGTATAAAAGGCCGTGATAAAAAGGAACGGCTGTGCCAACTGCTGTAATGGTTGGCATTCCAACTCCGCCCGCCGTACTGCCACAGCACTCCCCAAAACTGGGCGAGGGGCAGACTGCTGCCCCGTCTCTTGCCCAGGAGCTGATCTGCACCTCTGCAGTCACTCTGATGCTCCTAAGAAGCGTGTGACCTACTGTCAAGCGCAGAATGAAGAGATGAGGCGTGCGGTATGTCTGGACGGGAAGTAAGCCACAATGTGGTCTTTCCTTGCCACAGGCAGAAGGTACATGGCCTTCTCTTACGTAAGGGTTCGCTCTGTTGGCATAATGTATTGGAAAACTGGACTTTCTGATTTTTACTGTACTAATTTAGTGTAAATTTTTATATGCAATATGCTTTTAAAGCTAACATGGCTGTTATGAAAAGTGCAAATGAAATTACAAAAGGAGTTTAAAAAAATAAGTTTAGAAAAAAAAACAGGCAGCCTGATTCCGTCTGGGTTGTTATTACGGAATACTGTAACGTCTCTGTATTCTTTCATATTTGCTGCGGCAGATTGGGTTTATAAATACTCCCACTGTCTTTGATTGCAGTTAGATTGTTGCGTTGATTAGATGAATTTGGCAGGCACACAGTAATAAGCGAAGTACAAGCTGAGCAATAAAATGGATAGCAGCATTTAATTTAAAAAATGGTTTTGACTAAAATCAGTAAATTAAACTTAACGAAACATATGTGGATTATGTGCTCTGTAATTTGAACCACGTTGGCAATAGGCAAAATTTTTAAAAGTAACAATTTGTTTTAGATAACTAATAACACTACGAATTAAATTTATGTAGAAGATAGAGACTTGGAGCTATTTCTAGGAAAGAATTTATTATTTATCTCAGGTTACGAGTAGGGAAACTGAGGCATAAACTGCAACATGAGATACTCCTAATGGTCACTTGATGAATCCAGCAGTTGAGAAAGACCATGAATCTGAAGAAATTTTTTTTTCCATTTTGCTTTCAGTCTTATGTTTAGCGTCCAATATAAATTATAGAAAGTGAGGCTATTATGTTGTTAATTGGACACATAGTGGTCAAATCCTTATGAAGACAGTTGCATTATTACATTCTATTGCTATGAATATTTCTCAGATCTAAGGTTTATTTTAATAATTACCATCCTCATGACACTGAAGGTGTCAACTTATGACCTCAAGTCTTACAGTGGTGTCAATACAGTGAAGTTCCTTTGATTCAGTCCTGCCATTTCCAAAATTGGCACAACGTGTTTGCACAACGTGAATGAAGAATGAGACTCTCCTGTGATCAAATCCTCTGTCATTAAAAGCATGAGACATTTCACACCAACTGAGATGAGAATTAGGTCTTGTGCATGTATGAAAAGCTATAAATTGCTCATCTGTTCATCCTAATTTTGGAAATGTTTGGGGAATTGCTGCTGTCTTGGAACATATCATGTCTGTCCCTTTTGCAATTTGACAAGTTTTTTGCTTGATCCTGGAAGGACTTATGAGAACTTCTTTTAATGTGATACTGGTTTTTTGTGTTAGCTTTCTGGCAAGCCCTTAGTGGGGAGCTGATACAACAAACATGAGATGGACAGAAATGCTGTAGTGTTAAGAGAACTCAAAGAAAAAGACTTTCTTCAATTTGTCATTAAAAAAAAATTGCGCATCCGGGGAAGAGGAAGGGAAGGGGATAGGATGTCATTCTTCCAGAACCGTTATCAGCTCATATTCCACAGCCTGCTTAATTATTTATTTTTTATTTTTTTTTTCCTGCTAGATATTGGTCCGGCATAATGTGACCTCAACACTAAGGAAGTGGTGGGGTAGTTGATGACATCTTTGTTACATCTTGCTTTCCACTTCAGTTTTAGTATTTGAAAAGTCAGCAAAAGCTTGTGAAGGTCACATTAAATTTAGAATAAGAGCAATTTTGTCTCAAAATCAGGTTTTCTCTTTGTGTAAGATGTTTCACAAACTGGTGGAAATATTAAAATGGATGTTGAAGTGAAGGGAAGCTAAAAAAATCCTATCAAACCTCAAACACCTGTGCAGTGGTTTCCATTTGTGATCTGTCTGATCTGATTGCTCTGGTGGTGACTGAAGGGTGGGAGCTTCCAGATCTGTAAGTCTCTGTATCTCTCCGTAGAGACTCCTCTTGTATCAGATTCACATCCTTGGTGGATTTGACATACAACACGCATCAAACGTATAAAACCTGCCATTTTGACCATAACAGACTTGCACAGTGCAAGTTTAAACCCATGAAAAATCTGAAGAACTGAGGTTATGGTGGAGTTAGTACCCTTCCTCATGCTCTCATTCTCCTAAGAAGAAATTTAACCATCAAATCCGTCAAGCCTGGGTACAAGCCTCCAGCATCAAAATACAGAATTTCAAGCTGGTGATATCGCATCTGCCGTGAGCATTAATTTCACCTGGGAAAAAAAGTATCAGTATTTCTTATCAGTAACTGGAAATTTTATTCTATAGAAGTGTCCAGTTCGCTCTCAGATGTTTAATAATTAAGTGGAGCAGTGCTAACGTGGAATGTGAAACGTGCATTTCTTGGAGCGTGAGCCAAAGCCTGTTAGAGTAAATGGAAATATTCCTGTTTATGTAAGTGGACTTTGGATCAGAGCCTGCACAACCACCTGAGAAGCCATTTACTACTTGTTTTTTTCTCTGTACGTTGAGAAGACTGTTAAAAATGCAGCGTGTGGTATGCTCGGCTGGCTACCTGACTGCGTTCAGGCATTGCATTTTTGTGTGCAGGGCCGATTATTTTAGGTCATATTTTAATTATAAAGGAATATGAAATAACTTTGTTTATTTGGGGGGGAATAGACACTACTTTCAGTGTTTAAAATACCATCTGATGGCATTAGAGCTCTGTGAAGTGCACTGCCATAAAAGTGATCGTTAATTTCTGAGCTGATTCTTGATTACTGAGGCATTAAAGTGCCCATTCTTAAACCACTATTTAAAATTGCGCTTCATAAATCATAACAGTATCTTGATAAAATTGCTCTAACTAGCACTTCAGAGAAGCATCAATTAGCTCATTTTCTGTGACACCTTTACATAACCTTCAATCCACACACTCATGGAGTAGCACGTATTTCACAAATGCTTCCCCTAAAATGAATCTGTATGTTCACATGGTAAGTTTGCATGCCAAATTTTACTACATTCCAAGAAACCTGTGATTTTAAGATACCTTTAAGAATATAACTGAAATGAGGACCTAAAAATGGCTGTACAAAAATCTTAAGACTAAGAATTAGTTTTATTGTCGTAAATAATATAACATAATCAGAGCAGTTCCATCTAGTGGGGGAGTCTGCTATGGGAAAGAGATTCACCTTTTAACTTTCAAAACTCATCTCATTTATCCCAATAAAAAAAAAATATGGATAAAACTTGTGACATAGGCGGTTTGAAAATACTTCATGCATCAATGTCTTCTGCCCTTCTAGTCTTCCAGTAAAGCTTATTGTGACAAATTATGCTGGGATCCTCAGGGATCCCGAAGAGAAGGAGCCCCCTCAAGACTCATGAACTTTTCTGGGTGAGGATATTTCCCTTGAACTCAATTTAGCTGCTACAGTACTTGCACCGAAATATAATCATACATATATCAGGGGATTCCAGTGACAATTCAAAAGGCCAAATTAATTCTTAATTAATTCAAATAACCTGCCAAGGACAAGGGGTGTATTTTAGCAGAGGCTAGGTTCTTCTTTCCTGATACTATATTTAGAGCCTGTTGTTAAGCAGAGTCCTTGCTTGGGCAATTGGCCAGGTCAGAGTTTTTCATTAAAATTTGCTTTTATTGGGAGGCTTATTTTAGAGAGGGGTAAAAAATAAAATTTGAAAAAATAGTTTTGTTTTTATTAGCACGTTAGATACCAAATACTGGAATAAATATTAAGCTTAAGTGCATCACATGCTGGATCCTACAAAGTGAGAAGACTTTTAGGATTTAAGTACCTTATTTGCCTAAGCAAAATTAAAATTTAAATGTTCATCTCATTTTGGGATAGTAGCAGTGAGCAAGGCTGTGGCAGTCGTAGAAGAAAGTAAGTGAAGACAAATTTTAATTTTTTTTTTGTTAATCACTCCTCCCCACCTAGTATTTTGTTTTAAGGTCTTCAGGTCATGGTGTAGATTTCTGATAGCTTTAATAGTGTGGTTTTTAATTGTTTTACTGTATAAGTGCAACTGTGTTAGAGTCTATGACCTTTAGTCACCTTGAGCAATAATCCTTCTCTGAATACATAACTGAATCCCACCACTTATGATTTATGTCCCTATTTAAGGAAAAAAAATGAACAATCACACAGCCCGATTGCAATCCAGAAAGCAATCGTGTTGTTAAAATTTTGGTGGAAATCCAGACTCTTATCTATCTACATCCCTTCTGCTGTCTTGTTATCGATCTAATGTGTTATCATTGTACTCTAGGTAATACCAAGATTCAAATTTGCTGAGAGGAGTAGCTTTAATTGGTGAATTACTGAGCTCTTGTGAAATTTCTGGCCGCTCATAATAATCTAAGACATGTCTTCAGCGACTCAAAGTGCAATACTATTGCAACCAAAGGAATGTGCAAAGTCACCCGGAGGTTTGTGTATTATTTGAAAGGTTTGACTCTTAAGAACTCAGATCAACTATTCTCACTCGTGTTGAGGGGAAGTTCCCATTGACTTCAAGGAAAGCCCCAAGAACTCTGCTAACGTTGTGCACTTCTGAAAACTCCCCATGAAATCCAATACAGTATCCAACAGTTGTTTTCAAGATCTGGAGTTTTTTAAAGGAATAGAATGCATTAGTAAATATGATTAGACCAGGTCAGCACAAGTATAGTATGCCTGAAAATATTTGGTGCTTGTGGGGTAATTATTTAATATTTAGGACCATGCAAACGAAGCAAATTGCTTTTGGCCTCTGCTTGAAATCATCTGACTGATTTGCATTGATGTCATGATAACGTACTTCAAAGGTTGATGCCTGTGAAAAGTCCAAGGACAGGTACCTTGTGACTCTACTACGTGTTGCTGGAGGCCATTCCAATTGTTCCCATTGTGATGGTGGGGAGTCTTCTACTTCATTTAATTTTTAACTGTTGGTCTCCAACGACTGTTGTTTGCGTCTGTTTATTAAATTGCAAACTCAGCTGTGAAAATGGCTTTTATGGTGTCGTTTTATTATGGTCCCCTTTTGGGTTGGAGCTGAGCACAAACATGGTAAATATTTTCTTTTGTGGAGGCATGCATTGTTGGAGGGCCATTGAAATAACATGAAACTGGAATTGTTTGTTTACGAGATGGGATTCATTCATTACTTTGGTGAGGAGCTGTGAAATGTAAATCTCACATTCCACTGGACACCAGCAGCACCAGCTTGAACTCATTTAGAGGTGTGATACTCTATTCAAAGGATGGCTGTTAATTTTATTGACCAAATTTTGGAATTGGGGTCGCATTGGTATTCAGGAATGCTTCTGAATTACTTTACTTCTGTGCCATTTTCCTTATCTCTGGGAAGGAAAAGGGATTCAAAGCCTATCTAAGAGTAGTAGGTATTAGCTTTATTGTTATTCTTTGTTAAATTTCTTCTGATTCACATTTTCCCATCTTTATCAGAAAGTGTGTGTGTGCAGGGATATAAAGAACGGATATAATCGTATTTAGAACCAGTGTTCATTTTCTTACATAGCTTTGCGCTGGTGTACATTTTATACTGGTGGAATTAAATTATTTTATCAAGGGTTTGATATTGATTTGAAATTAGAGACAAAAGATTTAGTACTGGTATATAGACTTGGTAAAATATCAGTTTAAGCCGTTTGAAGTAACATTTTAAGAAAGATTTTTAACTTGTGAAACTTCAATGGTTTTACGAATGTTATGAAATTGAATAAATTCTTTAGACAAGATATTTAAAGCCCAGGCTGATTTATAATATGCATGAATAAGATTAAAAGCAACCGAAAACAGGAGGCTGACCTTACTAAAAATAGCTGCTAATTTCAGCTAAAATTACTTAATGGGACTAATGACTTAGTATGAAATGTTTTGAGTGTGTGAGCTATTTAACAAATGGGTGTTCAGCACTGTTCTAAAATTGCCTGGTTTATTCCTGTTGGTTTTTATTTGGCACCTAAAAACCAGGTACCCAAGGCCTCTAGTTAGATACAGCCGAGATCTGTAATACTGCCGATGTACCTGTGTGTTGCCTCTTCAAAGTGTTTTGCTGTGTGAAGAAAGAGAATAAACATCTCTTTATCCCCAGACCTGACTTGTCAGATCTGACCTAGGAACCCCAGCAGATTCGTTTGTGGCTGCTGAATTTCCTTTCCTGTGTTTTGTTGCTGTGCCTGACGTGCTGCTGTTTGGATGGGGTGTTGATGGCAAGCAAAGGAAAATCAAAGAAAAATCAAATAGCCAGTAGCAGCCTGAGTTTGTCAGGGGATTTGACCCAGCGATGTATTCCAGATAGTACACGTCTCAAAGAGAAACGTGACCAATCTGGATCCTTGATTCCTTGGAGAGATGATTGCAGCTGGATCTACCTTGTGTGGGGATCCTTATCGTTACTTTTTAAAAATTATTATTATTTTTTTCTTGAGAAAGAAGGAATATTTACTAAGACGTTGTAGGGAAAAAGAATGCAAGTTTGGAGTCTTGATCGGTGGCGTATAAAAATATCAATGATGTCGCAAAAGCTCTGTCCTGAAGACATTTTATTGTTGAGGAATTGTAAGAACCATCTGGGTACTATTCTGGTGACTCGGAGGCCGCTGCGTGGACGGTACAGATGCTGCTTTTGTTCTTGGTGTGATCTTGTAAATAGTTAAAATATTTACCAAGGCACCTCTGAGCCAAAGCTATACCATTTTATTATTTATACCTTTTCAGAGGGACAAAAATGGAGGTGTCCACTAAATGTGATGGATTAGGCTTATAAACAGCCATTATTGCCATCAAACCTCACATGTCAGCTCCCCCTTTTGTGTCTGTGCATTTCTAAGCTACCCAGTGATCCATGCATAAGATAGAAGGTTAAGAATGCGCAGGGAGAAAGGG